>CANNZV010000123.1:634378-862892 GCA_947561585.1 Caprella mutica | reverse complement strand
GTTGTTTAGATATTTTCAGTGTCTCTCTCAGACATCACCGGTAAAACAAGATTAGTTTATCATTTGAAGATGCTACTAGATATTGAAAACAACAAAAATATAATAAACAGAACAATTCTTAATATTATTTAAAGTAACAGGTTAAAAAGTTAAGTATATGTTTCAATTATTTATAATAATTTTCACCTACTCTTATGTATTTTTTTACATAAATAAGAGAGCTTACCTTCTAATTACTTGAAACTTTATGACTTCCTATTTTATTTCAAACCTCATTTATATATGTTGGTAAATTTATTTACAACATAAATTTAGCTTACTACACCATGTTTTCTCAATTTAAACATTTTTTTCATTTCCTGTTAAATAGCGAAGTTACCCTGAGACAAGTCAATGAAAATTGTTAAATTCTATGAAACAAATTTCTACTTCCGTCGTTTTATTTCATATCTCCAGGTGCTGGAGTAACACAATTTAGTGCAAGCTAAGACCACATTTCTAATGACTATCTGATTTACCTCATATATATTTTCAATCATTTATTTTATGTTGTTCAATTTCACTGTAAAATCATTCTGAATGTTGAAACCATTACTAATAGAAATAAAGATAAATATAATATTAATATATATTAATAATATATAATATTAATATATATTAATAATATTATATAAATTCGATTATGTAGAATTTAGTCCTTTCCCATTTGGCTTCATTAAACTCAAAGCAAATTTATTAATTCAAATTATTATTATTTATTGTGGGCCTTTTTCCTTGTGGGCTTTCATACCTGTTGGCAATTTTCCTTGTGGACATTTTTTCCTGTGGGTATTTTTCCTTGTGGGCATTTTTCCCTGTTGGTATTTTTCCTTGTGGGCATTTTTCCCTGTTAGTATTTTTCCTTGTGGGCATTTTTCCCTGTTGGTATTTTTCCTTGTGGGCATTTTTCCCCGTTGGTATTTTTCCTTGTGGGCATTTTTCCCTGTTGGTATTTTTCCTGTGGGCATCTTTCCGGGAACCGTCTCCAAGCTGGCGGTGGGTACTTTCAGCACCTTCTGTTAAATATCCTATTGCTTGCTTGTTGTTTTGAAATTTTCGGGTTTCAGAACAAATGTTCCACTAATAAACTTTCAACTTATATTTAGTTTTACTCCCTCAGTACCTTACAGAATAAAGTTATTGCTATTTCAAAAATAACAAATAAGTGAAACACACTGGATAATGTATATTCATAATCGATTATTTCGTCTTCCAATAACATTGAAGGTAGACTTTTTTAGTTCAAATTTCAGTGTAATTTTTTTCAGAATAGCAAAATTTAAACAACTGACAAAAACTAAAATAATTCATTTAATAACATGTTGTAATGACCAAACAGATTTCATGCTACTGAAATCATCTATAATATATGTATAATATTAACAATTTATAACATCTTTTGATTTTCAATAATTATTTATGGTAAATAAGATATGGAACATTGTCAAAAAAATATTTTTTTTAAAATCAAATATACATTTATATAACATAACATTTTTTTTCTTAAAAAGACAATATTTTTCCATTAAAAACAAGAAGGACATAACATACATTCTTAATTATTAATTATCGTGAGGAGCAACATAAATTTTTTTTTTTTTTTATATATATTATTATTTAATTTACATCTCCGTGCACTGAAGCTCATTCTAGAGACTGTCAATGCATGTTATGATCATTAATTACATAGGAAGAGAGAAATTGAAGCTAAGGACTTCACATTATTTTAAACTCAATATTTACCACAAGCAAGACCTGACTTCAAATATGGTAATTTTGGTGTCATTTTGTAGCGAGTCGAACATATTGTTATTCAAATTTAAAATGTTTTAACATTGAATATTCTTCAAATGTTAATTCCAGAAACGTATATTTGCTGATACTTTTTTGTTCACACATTTAATTGCAACATTACTATACACTATAGATACAGGGTGGCGCAAAAAAAAAAAAACATTTTCAAGTCAGTTTATTTTACAAAACATAAAAAAAACACTTTAATTCCTTTCCTTTTTTTACATATATAATGAAAATCTGTTAATGTTACAACTAAAATTATGGAAATAGAAAGGGTTTGCTCGAGGACGAAATATACGAAAAAAGTCACAATAGGTATTTGGATGTAAAAACATTAAATTCTACTATTTTTTGTAACAAATAAGAGAGGATAAAAAACTAAATTTTCATTTGAGGGTTAATATTTGAGATAAAATTGATATGTTCAATAAAATTAGTTGCCGTTAATTTGTCTCCCTCATTCCAAAACCTCCAAATGCAGCTTTCAAAAGAACAAAGAGTTTTTGTTGTGACAAGTTATTTAAACACTGAAGGCTTTGAACAGGTTCAATATAATTTTGAACATCGCTTTCCGGAAAGATTTCTACCAACTATAAAACCAACCATATCGACAAATGTTAATATGCTCAAAACTGAAGAAACCTCTCTAAATTTAACAAAAAGCGATCAGGTCGCAGGAGAACCAAACGAACACGTGAAAACATCAATCTTTTTCATGACGAACAGCTTATTGAGAATCCAAAAATATCAATCAGAAGGAATGGAATAGACATCACAAAAGATATTTCACCGAATGTTAAACAAGATTTGAGATATCATCCTTGCAACATTCATGTAAGGCTTTACCTCTTAGAACTGATTTACCGCACCGTCTAAATTTTAAAAGTGTAAAAGAAGTCACTGAGAGCTGTAAAAGTGTAAAAGATGTCACTGGGAGCTGTAAAAGTGTAAAAGAAGTCACTGAGAGCGGTAAAAGTGTAAAAGAAGTCACTGAGAGCTGTAAAAGTGTAAAAGAAGTCACTGAGAGCTGTAAAGTGTAAAGAAGTCACTGAGAGCTGTAAAAGTGTAGAAAAAGTCACTGAGAGCTGTAAAAGTGTAAAAGCTGAATGATGTTAAACTGTGAAGATAAGGCAAGTGATGAACAAAATGTCGGCGACAAACAACTTCATCATACCTTCATGATTCACGGAAATAATATCTGTCAACAATAAAGTTCATCTTTCGAAAGAGTAACTTTGAAATTCCGAAAGATTTGATTTTCGACACTAGAATAAATATTTCGAAAGAGAGTGACAGTGAAATTCAGAAAACCAATGCTAGTTGTACTGCACTCATGGTTGCACAACGCACCAATGCCAGTGTCTTTTTAGCTTGTACAGAGAGATAGAATACAAGTAATGCAAAAAATAGAATAATATTATAAAAAAAACTTTAGTGGTAAAATACTTGGAAAATTCTAAGTTCTGAAAATATTATATCTCACAAAATTACCAAGATCAACGAGCAGGTGAAGGTGAAGGTATAGCTTGTATGTATAAATAGCATTGCAGTAGTCTGTGTCCTTGACAATGGCTTTCTGTATAGAGTACACACTATATCACTATCGAGTGTTGAGTCACACACCAGCAGTGCTACGATACACTGCTTGTCCGTGAGCTGCATACACAGTAAGATGTACAGCAGCAAGTCGGTAGCGGTTCACTACTTGTATAGGTTAGTTTTGAAGGGCGAGGTAACTGCTAGATTTGCAAGTATAAGTATCTGTAAACAATCCATCCAACCTAGACGGATTATTTGACTTGAACATTAGTTACAAATAAACTAGAAGTACCTCATATCAGAAATTGAAGAAGTCTGATGTCAGAAAGTGTGGGTCACCAATTTTTAATTAATGGTTGTTGACCACAGTACTGATATACTTCAATAGTTCAATTAAAATTAAAATTTTGCGATTCAAAATTTATGTTCATTAAATTGATACTAACTACCTAATTCTCTGAGTTCACATCGAATGTTTTGTAAATAAACAACAGAAACATGTTTCCAGACTGTAACATCTCATCGAGTTGAATGCATAAAGATTAATATTTATAGCTACAACATTTAGAATATTCAAAGCATATGGAAAATCTAATTATATCATTGATTGAACATTGCAAATATTATAAATTGATTCAACTTTAATTTGATTTATTTATAATTATGAGGATATTAAATGTTAAAGAAATAGAGAAATATTGAATTAAAAAACAGATAACAATTCAATTTTTTTGTAGAATTCTTGTACATATATTAAATAAATTATCGTAAATATATTATTGATATTGTATGACATTATTCAGTGCTTCATTTTCTCTTCTGCTAAACAAGTAACCTGCAATTTATTGTTACTAAGGGTATTACTCAAAAAACTGGAAAATATGTTTTTTTTTAAATAGTTATATTAAAAACAGAGAAAATCAAATTCAGCTCAACTCTAAAGTAGAACATTTGAAATGGTTTGTGAAATTGAGAACAGAAAATAAATAGCATAGTCTCCCTTAAACTTGAACCATAATATCACAGTAGCTAACTTTTCACAATTTGAAATGGGTCATCTGTATGAAATATGTTAAAATTGTCATCAGGAATCATTTCAGATTGAATTTGAGGAAATATTTCCAAGAAAAAATCCTAAATTTGAATAAATATGTTAAATATGTCTACTTTCTCTTTCAAAAATCATAACACTCATGCAGCAGTCATCAGAGTTTGTTAAGAGAGAGCAGTATTTTCTAGTCTAACTCTATTCTGATCTCTTTTATTGTCTACTTTTGTTTTAAAGAACTCATGACTAATGTTGCTATTTTTGGAACGCTTCTATGCGTAAATGGTAAAAGATAAATTGAAATACACTACGTATACATCAAGTAAACTGTACCTATACAAGAAAAAAAATTGTAGGTTTAGGGGATGTAGAAAATTTATTTAAAAATATTGTGTAGCTGAAATCTCTGATTTTGATGAGCATAAATTAACGACACATTTTTTTATTCATTTAATTAATTATAGAATGATTAAAATTCAAGTTAATACTTCATGAATATAATATAGCATTAATTAAATTGATCGAAATGAGTTCGATTGAAATAAATAATTTACATTGAATTTTTAAAGACAACTGAACTGCTTACTATTAACTGTATCTTTTTTTATGGAAAATATAACCGACGATAATCCAAACTTCTTGTTTCGTTCCATTGATTTGCTCACTGTATTGCATTTGTTTGTGAACAGTATCAAATTCAATAAAAATGTCTATAATAAATAAGTTATGTAATCCAAACTAAAATGATACACTACTGCGCAAGTTCCTTTTCTTCATTTCTTAGTGAATGCTGCAGTCACCCTAGAAATTTTCTATGAAGGGTTGTGTGTAGCACGTGTTGTTTTAGTGCACATGCGGTTCTGTTCAGTTTATATAAAGCTATGGATATTTCACCAGCAATCTCTACTCATTAGAGCTAATATGATTAATATCTAATGTTCATTTCTAATGTTCAGATTATTAATTATATTATTAAAATAGGGATAATTTACCAGCAGTCACAATATAATTATTTTCTATCTTCACTAAATCCTCTCAGTCAACCAAAGCAGACTTCCACACAACTGTGAATTAAGTTAAGACCATACTCCAAAGGATCATTTCTTTAGTATGTTGTTCTTGAAACAAGTTTGAATCTTGCCAAATTTTGACACACGATGATGATTGTTAGTGGTCAGTTCTGAGCGGGAAACTGCCCGGTAAATCCGGGTCCTGATGACCGTTCCGTACCTACATTTCGGTGTACGGATGAACTGACTGCCAGCTGAGTGGATCAGATTTTCTTTTTTGATGCTCCCTCAGGGGGCTCTCTAAAATGAACAAAATGAAACTTATTCACTGAATTTATGTCTCATCTTAAGTAGTTTATTCCCAAAATTCCACCTATTAGCCTATCGATAATAATTTTCTTCGAGTCTGTTATTGAACTCACTAGTAAATTATTTAATTGCAATTAAAGAATGTTTTCTTTTTAATATATGTAAAATTCTTTATTGTTCCGGAACGGAACAATTAAGATATCAGCAACTAAATTCAAGAAAGCTTGAAAATATGTGGTCAAGTAAGATTACAAAAAACGTTAACGAATAAATAGTTTTTTTCAGTATATGGTTGGTACATGTGAAAGTATTCAAATCGGTAATTAGCTACTTTTAAGTATATTTCAGTCGTTCAAGGATTTATAAGAGGAGAGATAGATTACGAAAAAAATTCATCATCTTTTCTACTGAAAGTGTTCCTAATTTTTTTCAAAATGAAGCCTACCCAGCAAACATGAATGTATCTATTCGATGTCTAAACGACTCTGTATAACCTCTCTTACGACATCGAATACCAGTAACAAATTAGACATGGTGACATCAAGTAGACATCAATCCGATATCCGTTTGCACCGCTAAACCGCATCATATCAAGCATATTTGGCATCGAAGCGATACTGTTTTAACAGCGTTGAATAGAAAGATAAATTACGACATCTAACATACATAGGGATTCTCCATCGAACAGACGCTTAATTATATATCTAATATGCTTCGAAACGATATCCACTTGCATCCAATAAATAAATAAATTAAAATTGAAAACTCTTACTTCATTGATATAACGTACTGTACATTTAGATGCATATCCATTTGGTTATTGTTACATATTGTTATGTGTAAATTAAATGGGAAGAAATGAAATGATGTGTCCTGGTATCGATCGTTGGCCCCTCCGTCCTCGTGCCTGTACCTTTGTCACATTGCCACCGTGGATGTATTAGACTAAAAAAAAATTTTGATATTAAACGACCCGGAGATACTTATAGATATTTTGAAGTGAATAGAACAATACAGGCAAGCACCGCTTTTTT
Source organism: Caprella mutica (assembly GCA_947561585.1). Classification (NCBI taxonomy): domain Eukaryota; kingdom Metazoa; phylum Arthropoda; class Malacostraca; order Amphipoda; family Caprellidae; genus Caprella; species Caprella mutica. Next base: position 856,116 of record CANNZV010000123.1, on the reverse strand, counting down.
AACCAAAATCACAACTTATTCTTATTACAAATAGTGAAGAGTTGGTCAAATTTTTATATAATTGTAACTCCTTAAAATTTTCGTTCCTTCTGAGTTCAAATTAAAGAAAATGTTTTGAGGCCACGACTTAGAAGAAATTAATAGATAATTAAATATTTATAATTATTGTGTTTCATTGAATAAACAGGAATTTTGTGCTCTGTGAAATATTTTTAGCAGTAAGGTATATGTTCTTAGTTATTTATAGGGTCTATATTTTCGAACACGTGATAAAGGAAAATATAATAATTATTATTTAACTACTATTTAATTAGTAACAAAATAGCTGAAGGTATGAAACCAATTGAAGTAAAAAGTTAAATAATGATTAAATATAGATTTATTGAGTCCGATTACCATTTTAAGTTTAATTATCTATAATGTGAATCACTGAATTTTAATCGTCTCATTTGCACAGCTTTTGGCACTAGGTGAAAGCTCAAGTTATCGGATATGGAGCTCCTAATTTTATGTGGATAAATTATTTATGTAATAAATTTTATTTCTAAACTTGTATTTTACGTACTGGTATCATGGATGCCAATTTTAGTAAGAATTGAATAATGATAATTATTATATTTATTTCTTACATATTCGAAAAATGTGGAACCGTCTGATAACACAGAATATACTCTGTTAAATAGCCCACCAACTTTTAATTATCTACGTTTAGTAGAGGTTTAACGCCTGCTTCGGAACCAAAGGCCATGTCGCTGGCGTCAAAAGGAAATGAAATACAAGGGACTGGAAGAAGCAGTCAGAAAGGAAAGTGGCTCATGGATGCTGAAAAGCTACTCCGAGAATGCTGTCACTTACCGAGGAATGTGACAAAATGGTCACAATCACCAGTGGCTGCACTCAAGGATGGAAGAGGGAAATGAAGAGGTGATATTAAATGAAGTCTACGAGCCTACCTATCAGAAAATCTAAGACCTCGTACATAATTGTAGAGCATAATCCTAGCGCTATCCTCTAAAACTGCACGGAGAGTTAAAAACACTATAAACATGGTAAACATAAGATAGACAATACATAATCCAAATTACAACAGTTTGGGTTGCAAAGGACGCCACCCCACTTCTCTTCTATTCACCAAAGACAGCTTCAGGAACCCCTCGGGGCTTATTTACAATAAGCGGTTTATTTAGAATACATTCATAACAATAAATGCACTAGCCATCGAAAAATCACTTGATTGGTTATCCATTCTTTTTCACGTTACTGGAGGAACACTGTTCAACAACCGATGTTCCAATATCGCTTACTTTACGTTGATCAATTGAACAATCGCACTAGCTTGCCAATGCCCGATCAGGCCGATCGTACCTTTACAACTGCCGTAGTCCCCTATAAGTGTATTAATTATTGGATATAGTTTAAAGGAAGCACAACGTACGTTATATAGAGAGGTACAATACAATTGAATAGAAATTATTCCTACATTTCTATACGTATTATAAAACAGGAAGATAAGAAAATGAATTTCCAAATTTGAAAGGATTTTCTTTTAAACTGTACGTATCTGTTTTCGCACTTCTGGTCGAAGTATAATTTCAGATATCGTTTAGAAACAGACATGCTGACGTCAAGATGATGCTGTTAAAACCATGTATCAGTTTTCGTGTTTCTACTCGAAGTGTAAATTCAGATATCATTTAGAAACAGTCATTCCGATATCTACTATGAGTCGAAATGGTTGCTAAGTCGATACTCACCGTTAGCGCTACGAAATCGACAGCAAACGGCATCGAATCGACATTCATATGTTTGTTGGGTACCTAAATTAATTTTTATTATTTTTAAAATTATTCTTTTCAGAGTAGGATTATATTATTCGATATCTTTACTACATAAAATATTGATTATAAAACAAAGGAGAAAAATAAGTTCAAATAGATTTAGATATTTTCTTTATTCAGAATTAGAGAATATAAATCTACAGGAGATACTTTTTATCTACAAAAAAAAGTAAAGATTATGGTAAACTATACATTATTTAGTTACCAATTAAGAAATAGATAAAATTACAATGAAAAAAGGTAACATATTCTTTATAAAGTAGCTGCTGAAAAACTGGTCTAGAAATCTTAGTCTCTTATTGTGAAATGATAAAATAAAATAACAAAAAATAATAATGTACCAAAAATAAACCACTCTGGGATAAAAAAAATATAAATAAAAGAGAGTTATATTATAAGAGAGCATATTATAATCGAATAATAGAAGTATAGAGTATGAATTTCCTGGTAATGATAGCCTACATGCAGAATTTGCACACTTATTTATATTATATCTGAACACCGAAGTTACTCCTCAAAATAGTCAACTGAACATTATTTACGTATATCTAGTCAATCTGCACTCGAACACTGATTGAATAAATATTTGTATTTAAAAAACTAATAACAATCTATAACTAATGAATATTGTGACAAATACGTATATCATGTATATTGAATAATCTTATCAACAGTGCAACACCAAATCCAAATTAAACTTTATAGTTTAAAAGATATTTTTAGGTTAATTATTTGTAAAATACTCTCAGTCTCTCTTAACCACGCTATTGAATTACTTTAATCAGTTACCATATTCTGCAGACTGGAATTATTTTGTAGATGTCGAAAGACATTATAAACGAATAGAAATGGAAGGTTAATTGACAGTAACTTGCATTAATGAGATTTGATAGGAAGGTAAGGGCAATGTCTCACCAGCGTTTTGAACTCTGAAGAAATTATTGTTAAACCCATTTAATATGTATCAATGTAACGCTGCGTTTTTGTTGGGTTGAAAACGCTTGTTTGACAGGGCCATAAGAAGCAGAAATTGTCTGTTACTTTGTCGTTAAAATCCCCTGGTACAATAAATCACAGACACGAAAAATATCAAAACTTTGATAGACAATAAATATTGAAGAAACTTACATATAGTGATTAATCTTAAATCATCGGAATAAACTAAAATGTCATTTGTTCATTTTTGTACGGAACATCTTTTCAGTTGTTTAGATATTTTCAGTGTCTCTCTCAGACATCACCGGTAAAACAAGATTAGTTTATCAACTAATTCCAATATCCTATTTTGAAGATGCTACTAGATATTGAAAGCAACAAAAATATAATATACAGAACAATTCTTAATATTATTTAAAGTAACAGGTTAAAAAGTTAAGTATATGTTTGAAATATTTATAATAATTTTCACCTACTTTATATGTATTTTTTTACATAAATAAGAGAGCTTACCTTCTAATTACTTGAAATTTTATGACTTCCTATTTTATTTCAAACCTCATTTATATATGTTGGTAAATTTATTTACAACATAAATTGAGTTTACTACACCATGTTTTCTCAATTTAAACATATTTTTCATTTCCTGTTAAATAGCGAAGTTACCCTGAGACAAGCCAATGAAAATTGTTAAATTCTATGAAACAAATTTCTACTTCCGTCGTCTTATTTCATATCTCCAGGTGCTGGAGTAACACAAATTAGTGCAAGCTAAGACCACATTTCTAATGACTATCTGATTTACCTCATATATATTTTCAATCATTTATTTTATGTTGTTCAATTTCACTGTAAAATCATTCTGAATGTTGAAACCTTTACTAATAGAAATATTCATTTATTATTCCAACTTATTCTTTATATTTGACTATAAATATTGTGCAATCTTTTTGTCCAGCTTTCCAAATGAATTTTCTCTCTTTACATTTATTTTGTATGCAATGAAATCAGATGTCACGATATCTCTCATTAAACATGATCGGGATGATTATTAAGTAATGGAGAAATGTATTTTCATTTAAAATATTTATTTTAAACTTAGCCATAAACTATATAACAACACTATTCTCAATTAGAATAGTGCTACTATTAGCTTCAAAAATATCATAGTTACCCATGAAACGTGCCGTAATTATATGAATATTCTAAATTTCAATAGTCTTTAATTTGATTTACTAATTTTCTATATTTCTCTAACTGTAAATATATTATTCAACTAATCTGTAAGAAAAATGAAACTAAAAAGCTTGGAGGATTTAGTCTTAATTCAAAAATTGCATTCTATTCTAAAAATTTATAGAATTTTGTAAAGTACTTTCAGTCTTGTCAAGTCAGATCTGCACCATTTACAGAGGAATCGCATCAAATACTAACTGGATATTTTGAAAGAGTCAAATGGCTCCAAAGCACATAATAATAGTAATTACATCATGATTACTTTTATCATTACGTATTCGAATTTTGACACATAAATTTCTACATTAATATTTAACTATTACTAAAAATTATACTCCGTTTTTATTCATCCACCAGTGAAAAAATCACACCTCATCAATACTATTTGGAATTTTTTGAAATGTTGAAAAAATAAATAATTTTTTAAATCTATCCAAATATTAATATTGATGTTATACTATAGTGGTTAAGAATTACCTGACGCTTTTGATTCGCTAATAAAAATATAAAACTTGATTTGTTAAAAAAAATTAAATTATTGAGGTTCATATAACGTAATATTATATATACTTATCAACCAAACTATTCATCTTGGTTCGCTACAGCAAAGAAGAAGAAAAAAAATGATTTTGAGAATCACCACACGGACAATGTCAATGGAAGAAACGTAATGTGATAACAAAATAAATTTCAAAACAATTCTCAGTCCTTCTAAAAGACCAGTTAATAACCATATCCAAAATATGGTTGGTCCATCTTCTTCTGGAGCTATCCGCAATTCACCGGTAAACTGAGAGTTTACCTGCACTGTATGGCACTGGTAGAAAGGGTTCTGGTCATTCATCCGAGGTCTTAGTTGCTTCCTTAAAATTGACGGATATTGGAACAATTAATAATTAAACCACAAATTGGAAGATTAAAATTATCTCGAACAGAAAAAATAATCGATCGAGTTTCTACTAGTCATATATGTTCCTTAATCCTGAAACAACTTTATTTCAAAAATGACATTTGTTTCTAAGATTTTCGAGTGGGGGTATTGAATTTGGTTTTTGTCACAGGCAAAAATATATGCAAGAACTGAATATGTTGGTTAATTTTTGAATTGAGAATGAAATTAATCATTATCTATTTCAAATAAATTATCATAGTCAGGGATGATAGAACATAAGAAAATATATGAAAATGGCTACTGTTACTTGTGGTTTATGTCTGTGCAAGATCAATTAACTTTAGTAATTATTTATTTCGAAAACATAAGCAATAGTTAATACTAGGTATATAATAGAAAATCAATCAATAGCTGAAGGAGTTATGAACTGTTTTAATTGATTTTGTCAACTTCAATTTATAAAATGGCAAGAATATTTCACGCCATATAACAAATATTACTTGAATATATCACAATATCTTAAAACAATCATTTGGCGAAGAAACGTTGCTAGATGAATCTTAGTGACGTACAAATGAATTCTCTCAGTCTCATTCCACACGTCTAAACATCATTGGTTGCAATCTTCATGACAGGCGAAATGACTAAGGTGTCATTACACCATTTACAAATTCAGTGTTCTTCTCATCTATCCAAACAATCTCGTCAGCTGTGCCAGACTTGAATTCCTTCTGAAGAAGTTTGCTTTTCATCTGCTGACAGGGTTTGTTTCTCTTGACAAACTGGTTCACGTTTTCATGGATTAGCCGCCTCCATGTCCCGGACTCATGTCAACTGTGTTTGCTGGCAACCAAATAGATCTTTTTGTGTTTCTCCTAATCTTCTCTCGAATGCGTTTTATCATTGGTTTAGACCGTTTGGAGCGTGATCTACCAGTTATCGGAATACCAACCAAACAAGCTCATTGAAATGCTTCAATGATTTCCAGACAGCCGATCTCGCAATTGAAAGTTTATTTTCAACTTTTAGGCTCGTTGTACTGCGACTCTAGAGAGTAGTGAGTATATCTGTTCTTTTATCTGTCATCTTTCAACTGGTTAGTTTAAAAAATGTGATACTGAAGGTGTCTCTATAAACCCAATCACCTACTTAAGAAATGCGTATCCGAAGAGATTTTCATAATGTTCGAATATCTGTTAGCATGCTTAGTTACTTACGCCTTACCCTGAAGGATGTGTACTATTACTATCTGTTTGGCTGTATTCAATACTATTACTATCTGTTTGGCTGTATTCAATACTATTACTCCCAGTGTGCGTTGCCATTTGCCCAACAAATGCCCTTCAATATCACTCTTACGTTGGACAGTGCCACAGTATGGTTTTCTTTCTCGCTCAGTGAGGTGCGTTCTCATTAGGTAACGAAGAACTGACAGGCCATTTCAAGAGGTGAGTTCTTATGAAATGCACACAATCTAAACAGTTTCATGATTGCTAACCATTATGTCAATGTTGCATTCTCTGTCAAAATTATTTGATAAATATCTTTTAAATACTATTTCTTTTTTAAAAGAAACCTAACAATATTTTTTATATTCTATGTTTCACTAAAAGTAACTCATGAAATTGAAATGCAGGGATAAAATGTATGAAATTTTGTTAAGACAGTTCTAGTACCAAATATTATTGTATTGTATTCATATATTTTAAATATAATCAACAATAAGAGTAATAAGAGGAAAGTAGTGAAGGGAAATAAACATATAGCGGAAAATTTAAAGATTAATATGCAAAACTACAACTAACTCAAACGGTGAATCCTAATAAGAAATTTAAATTTAAACGAATGGGCAAAATTCATAATTGCTACAATGTTTTTCATCATTTAACAGTTTTCTTTTAATGGACAAAGTAGATAAGCCAGGAGAAAATATAGAGAGAAACGTGTGAAATAGTCATGTGAACTATTGTGAGAAAAGACCGATGTAATATTTCACAATGTTTGACTCTAACTACTGTACTATTTAATCAATTTAATAATTTATATAAACAAATGAGGTACTTGTAAATGTGACAGTTAAACAAAAGAATTAAGCTCTCAGCTCATGTCTTGCATCCCAGGCTGGTATTTCGTGTTGGTTGTTCGAGTAAGTCACTCCAATACAGTTCCGCTGATTGACAATGCTAGGTAGTGCTCTGCTATTGCTAGTGTAGCCAAGACTGGTGCTTGCAGCGTCTGTAAGTTGATTGTGGACTCGAAGTGTCCGTAGACTGTTGTCCATAGAGTGGGGGTTAGATCCATAAGCTGGAACTATGGAATAATAAATCAGGAGGTATTAAACATTCGTTCATCTTCGACAATTGTCAAAATATCAAAAAAGACAAAAATCTTTACATTATAAACAAATTGAATTAAATTGCATGCAAATTTATCACTATGTAAATTTGAATATATACCAGTCAAATAGCAATATTTACTAATAATCTCAATAAACTAGTTTATTTCTTATGTCTACATGTTATTGAATAATAATTGAAATATAAATTGGTATATTTGAATTATCATAAATAATTTCAGCAAAGTAAATTTGAGGGTCAAAATATTTCATTAAAAAAAATGGAACATAATAAATATATTGTTTCTTATATTGTCGAAAAAGTATAACTGTTCAATAAACTGAGAATGTACTCTAGCTATATGATTGTAATAAAGACAATAGTGTGGAATAAGCTTATATATTTAGAAAATAGCTATATTTGTCTTAGCTAAATAGGGAAAGTTTCACATCTTCGGTCATACAAAAAAAAAAGATATAATAATAACAATTTTATTTTCTTTATACTTCCTGCAGGAATCGTTAATAACAACAACATGAATAAAAAATATGCACACCTGTGAGATGACTTTTTATTAATTGATATTAATATTTAAATCCTCACTCTGAAGGTAGAAGATGTAATTTAAAAACTCAAATACTATTTAATACTTACGCAGAAAGCGGAAGGTTATATTTTAGGCGGCATTTATCTAATTAATCAGTTATCATTGAGTTATTTGCGTCTAGAGAGAAACACAATAGTATGGATGTTATTTCCTTAATGGAAAATAGCATAAGTTTGTTGCCGGTGAAGCAATAACATTGTGTCATATTATTCCTATTAATCTACAAAGCACTATGCGAATTGTAATTAATTAGCTGGTTATAATATAATCAACATCAATAAATATAAGGCCCGGCAATCCACTTATAACTTCAAGACAATAACTACAGTATATATTTTTTCACAATGTATTTTTTGTTGTGCTGAATATGAGTTGGAATAAGTCATGTCTGCAATGAAAGTATTATGGTTAATGAACCGGCAATTGATATGAGTTTGTAACACAATTATTGTTCACTTCACACAAAACTGAAATCGGTCACTGTTTACACGACTCAAATATTTGGTCTGACTCAAATGTGGCGTTGAGACGGTTATTCGCTCTCAAAATCTTCATGAGGGGCGGAAATTAAGAAACGAAGGGAACGTTGCTTTGGCATAACTGAGGGAAATCAGAGTGTTGCCATAGAATTATGGGTTTCCCCTCTGAAATTAATAATCTAAATGAATTCATAGAAAAAATTAATATAATAGTTGTGAATTGATTATGCAATAATCAGGTGGCAACAACAGGTTTTTAATTCATCAAGTGAAAAGTTTTTTGTATCACGTACCACCAAAATAGACTAACACAAACACTGAATTAGAAGAAAAAGATTGATACAGTAAGGTCATGTCTTACATAACAACACAACAAGTATACAAACTAGGGGAGCAGCCACAAAGTGTGTCACAATTTCCAATGGAATAAAGCGAAACATCTATTTGAACCAATCGCATTCACTGTGACTGTGAAGAGTGTAAATATATTTGTGTTTTTTTTATATGCCTTGCTAGAATGAGTTGTAAAAAAGTACAACTATATTTTTGGAAAGGAGATATACTACATTTAAAATGAGAAAAATCAGTAGCAGCATGCCAGATGTCATGTCGGGTCCAAAGAGATAATTATATATAAATCTACAGTCAATTATTATGAGGCATAAGAATTTTCTATGACAAGCAAAAGAAAAAAAATTGCATAGATTGGTATAAAAAAACTAGAATATTCTAAAATTGATATTCATTTTTTTTAAATATCTAAAGAAATATAACAATGAACCCAAATAAAACTGTGGAACTAATTAAAACAAGATACTAGAATGCTTGATCTCATCTACCATTTTAATATACTCCTAATATCAAATTTCACTTTAGTGAAACACTTTTCAAACACTAATAATCACTAATAATCACTAATAATCACTAATAATCACTAATAATCACTTATAATCACTAATAATCAGCACTCAACTGAAAGAGTTGAGTGCAAGTTCAAAACTGTTCAGCCCTACCACTTAAATTTAAAGTGAATGTTAGTTATGAAAATAAAGAGGTAAAAAGTAAAATTGAAATTGTAATTAGCCATTAAACACTAATTTTAATTATTATTCAATATACATGGAAATATAATTTAATTCGAACAAGCGAGTTTTTTCCTTTACTCTCCTATGATGTTTTTTTTCTATTAATTTTTGATTGATTTCAAAGGTAAGACTTCTTTATTTTCTTCTACACAGGAAATAAACCAGGTGAACTACTTCGCACCGATGGATTGGAACAACACTGTCACTGCTGAGCCTCTACGGTGAGTAGCAAGTGTAAGATAGAAGTTGCGTGAGTAACAAGTCTAGTGATAGAGGTAGCGTGAATAGAAGGTGTAGCGATAGAGGTAGCGTGAGTAACAAGTATAGTGATAGATGTAGCGTGAGTAACAAGTGTAGTGATAGAGGTAGCGTGAGTAACAAGTATAGTGATAGATGTAGCGTGAGTAACAAGTGTAGTGATAGAGGTAGCGTGAGTAACAAGTATAGTGATAGAGGTAGCGTGAATAACAAGTATAGTGATAGATGTAGCGTGATTAGCAAGTATAGTGATAGATGTAGCGTGATTAGCAAGTGTAGTGATAGATGTAGCGTGAGTAACAAGTGTAGCGATAGAGGTAGCGTGAGTAACAAGTGTAGTGATAGAGGTAGCGTGAGTAACAAGTATAGTGATAGATGTAGCGTGAGTAACAAGTGTAGTGATAGAGGTAGCGTGAGTAACAAGTATAGTGATAGAGGTAGCGTAAGTAACAAGTATAGTGATAGATGTAGCGTGATTAGCAAGTGTAGTGATAGATGTAGCGTGAGTAACAAGTGTAGCGATAGAGGTAGCGTGAGTAACAAGTATAGTGATAGATGTAGCGTGAGTAACAAGTATAGTGATAGATGTAGCGTGAGTAACAAGTGTAGTGATAGAGGTAGCGTGAGTAACAAGTATAGTGATAGATGTAGCGTGAGTAACAAGTGTAGCGATAGAGGTAGCGTGATTAACAAGTGTAGTGGTAGAGGTAGCGTTAGTAACAAGTATAGTGATAGATGTAGCGTGAGTAACAAGTGTAGCGATAGAGGTAGCGTGAGTAACAAGTATAGTGATAGATGTAGCGTGAGTAGCAAGTGTAGTGATAGATGTAGCGTGAGTAACAAGTGTAGCGATAGAGGTAGCGTGAGTTACAAGTGTAGTGATAGAGGTAGTGTGAGTAACAAGTGTAGCGATAGAGGTAGCGTGAGTTACAAGTGTAGTGATAGAGGTAGCGTGAGTAACAAGTATAGTGATAGATGTAGCGTGAGTAACAAGTGTAGCGATAGAGGTAGCGTGAGTAACAAGTATAGTGATAGATGTAGCGTGAGTAACAAGTGTAGTGATAGAGGTAGCGTGAGTTACAAGTGTAGTGATAGAGGTAGCGTGAGTAACAAGTATAGTGATAGATGTAGCGTGAGTAGCAAGTGTAGAGATAGATGTAGCGTGAGTAGCAAGTGTAGTGATAGATGTAGCGTGAGTAACAAGTGTAGCGATAGAGGTAGCCTGAGTAACAAGTATAGTGATAGATGTAGCGTGAGTAACAAGTATAGTGATAGATGTAGCGTGAGTAACAAGTGTAGTGATAGAGGTAGCGTGAGTAACAAGTATAGTGATAGATGTAGCGTGAGTAACAAGTGTAGCGATAGAGGTAGCGTGAGTAACAAGTGTAGTGATAAAGGTAGCGTGAGTAACAATTGTAGTGATAGATGCAGCGTGAGTAACAAGTATAGTGATAGATGTAGCGTGAGTAGCAAGTGTAGTGATAGATGTAGCGTGAGTAACAAGTGTAGCGATAGATGTAGCGTGAGTAACAAGTATAGTGATAGATGTAGCTTGAGTAACAAGTGTAGTGATAGAGGTAGCGTAAATAGAAGGAGTAGCAATAGAGGTAGCGTGAGTAACAAATATAGTGATAGATCTAGCGTGAGTAACAAGTATAGTGATAGATGTAGCGTGAGTAACAAGTTTAGTGATAGATGTAGCGTGAGTAACAAGTGTAGCGATAGAGGTAGCGTGAGTAACAAGTATAGTGATAGATGTAGCGTGAGTAACAAGTATAGTGATAGATGTAGCGTGAGTAACAAGTGTAAGATAGAGGTAGCGTGAGTAACAAGTGTAGTGATAGATGTAGCGTGAGTAACAAGTGTAGTGATAGAGGTAGCGTGAGTAGCAAGTGTAGTGATAGATGTAGCGTGAGTAACAAGTATAGTGATAGATGTAGCGTGAGTAGCAAGTGTAGTGATAGATGTAGCGTGAGTAACAAGTGTAGTGATAGAGGTAGAGTGAGTAACAAGTATAGTGATAGATGTCGGCTTACAGTTAAAGAAAACTGTACTTCTAATGTTTTTTTTCATAGTACACTTCAACAAATGTGCAAGATTTGAAAATAATAGGAAATTGGAAAACTTTAATTTTTGAAATTTAAATCATGCAGTGACATTTCTCTGATAATACATCATCACAGTGACTCTTTTCTCTGATAGTACATCATCACAGTGACTCTTTTCTCTGATAGTACATCATCACAGTGACTCTTTTCTCTGATAGTACATCATCACAGTGACTCTTTTCTTTGATACTACATCGTCACAGTGACTCTTTTCTCTGACAGTACATCATCACAGTGACTCTTTTCTCTGATACTACATCGTCACAGTGACTCTTTTCTGTGATACTACATCGTCACAGTGACTCTTTTCTGTGATAGTACATCATCACTGTGACTCTTTTCTCTGATAGTACATCATCACAGTGACTCTTTTCTCTGATAGTACATCATCACAGCGACTCTTTTCTCTGATAGTACATCATCACAGTGACTCTTTTCTCTGTTAGTACATCATCACAGTGACTCTTTTCTCTGATAGTACATCATCACAGTGACTCTTTTCTCTGATAGTACATCATCACAGAGACTCTTTTCTCTGATAGTACATCATCACAGTGACTCTTTTCTCTGATAGTACATCATCACAGTGACTCTTTTCTCTGATAGTACATCATCACAGAGACTCTTTTATCTGATAGTACATCATCACAGTGACTCTTTTCTCTGATAGTACATCATCACAGTGACTCTTTTCTCTGTTAGTACATCATCACAGTGACTCTTTTCTCTGATAGTACATCATCACAGTGACTCTTTTATCTGATAGTACATCATCACAGAGACTCTTTTATCTGATAGTACATCATCACAGTGACTCTTTTATCTGATAGTACATCATCACAGTGACTCTTTTCTCTGATAGTACATCATCACAGTGACTCTTTTCTCTGATAGTACATCGTCACAGAGACTCTTTTATCTGATAGTACATCATCACAGTGACTCTTTTATCTGATAGTACATCATCACAGTGACTCTTTTCTCTGATAGTACATCATCACAGTGACTCTTTTCTCTGATAGTACATCATCACAGTGACTCTTTCCTCTGATAGTACATCATCACAGTGACTCTTTTCTCTGATAGTACATCATCACAGTGACTCTTTTATCTGATAGTACATCATCACAGTGACTCTTTTCTCTGATAGTACATCATCACAGTGACTCTTTTCTCTGATAGTACATCATCACAGTGACTCTTTTCTCTGATAGTACATCATCACAGAGACTCAATTTCAAAGTTATTTCCCAGTGGCTCGTATATACAGCAACCTAAGACCACAGTTAATGGTGTCAGTCTCATTTATCACTGACATCATTATGCCATCTGCTGTTAATTGCCTCTCTTAATTATGGGTCAGAGGGCTGCTAATGACTCATTAACTGGCCAAGTGTCTATCTTTGTGTGTCTGCACATTTTTATCTCTTCATGACCCCAACTCTTTTATCGGTTTGGTCGTTGATTCCATCACCTTCGATGATTGTGGATTTTTTCTATTTTAGGTGGCATTTATTTATTTGTCATTTTGTTACTCTCATAACTCAAAACCTCTCCTACCAAATAGCTTCTAATTTGTTTGGACTATTGGTAAATATCCTAGAACGATTTGGTAAGGTGTTGGCAGTGATCAAGTCAAAGGTCAAGGTTATTTATAATTCAACCAAAAGTTTCCAACCAAAATGCCTGAAATTAGGTTGGATGATGGTGCTTATCCAGAAACCAGTTTAAAATATATGTGAAGCGAACAATGTGCCCTTAATCTATTTTGAACATTTGACTCCAAGAGAACTATAGTACATAGGTTAATAGATTTGATAAGCTACCAGTCTTAGTTAGAAAAGTTAAACTATCTACTTCGATATTTCACACATATTTTCGCTTCATTTTCTTTCATATAATTTTTCATACTTAAATCATTCAATTCCCTTGATACCCTTGCTAACTTCAATCCACACCATTTCTCATCTCTTCCCTTGCTTAATTATTCCCTCTAGCTGTTCTTTCTCTATTTTTTTTCTTCTAATTAAGGATATGAGGAATTTCATGGTTTACTTTGTGAGGAATGCTAAGCGTGACCTAATAAGAATTCTACCTCGATAGCATATTAGTTTACCTCGAACACAGAATAGAACACATCTCTTGCTTGCTTAAAACAATGAAGAAATTAATGACAATGACTTTATACAGACGATGAAAGATAAATGATCCGATGTTGAAGAGTCTATATAAATTATGTTTGGTCTTATATGACAATATATATTGATAATGATCATGAAAGGAATAAATCCTCAACCCCTGACTGGTTACCAGTATATACTATAAGTCTACACCAATGAATTATTTAGTTAGTTATAGTTCAAATATAGTTAAAGTGTGTTAAAAAAAGCTATAGCTTTTTAAGTCTTCTTCATACATGTAAGGGATACGTCCGGGACGTCACCGGTCAGTGATTTTTATCACTGAGGAGAGCCAGTACTGTGTGAATATGTCCGTTGAAATTAATGAAACGATTTATTTTTTCACTGACACCAAATCACTGAGAGGAAACGGTCCGGTGACGTCCCGGATGGATCACTGACATGTGTGAAGCAGCTTTAAACCTTTCCATTATATTTTGCTTCCATTTACACATATTAAATTTTGTTGCACCGTTAATTAATATGAAAATGCAATTTTTTTTGTGTGTAAGTATGCAAACAAGTACTGCTCCATTTTCCTATTGTGCTCCAAACTTACTACGGCTATTGGAAAAAAATTGCTACCGTGCTGACTATATTTTTTTATCGTCATCTTACTTTTATGGAATTGAATCAATCCGTTATTTTTTATTTCATTTATTACATTCGTAAGTTGGAGGTTCACTGAACACTTTTACCTTTCGATATGGATTTGTCCTGAAGGGGATGGGGGAATTTTCCACCTGACAGAAGAGACAACAATGACTGTTGAATTATACTCTCTCTCGTAGAATATCTGATATATACAAACTCAGGATTTCACATCTGTAATTTTGTTCCACCTATTTACCTCTCTGATTACGGAGATAGTGCATGGATACTATATATTTGCCATCAGGATGCTGCGGTTGCAAGATCCGCTATCACTCCTCTTCAACGTACTGACTAAATTGGACTCAACCCTAAGTTATATACCATTTGATACTTATAATCTCTATATATATGCACCTGTTAGGTACTTCCTCCTTTTATTCTATAAAATATATTAATCACCAAACCAACTGAGGGCTGTTTTCAATTTACATTGTTTTTAGAAACACGAATGAGATGTTTACTACCCAATCCTCATCCAATAGGAATCTCATCAAATTGGTAGGATATTAAAATATCTATAAGCCCTAATTTTATGGTGCGTCGCTTTGATGACGTCATGTACTGAAAATACTTGATGTTTATACTAATCTTCTATGTACTTTGTTTGAATAACAGAATTCGAAGTGTGAAAGCATTCATCTTATTTTTAAATGTTCATGTAGTTACAATAGGTACTTCATCTCTGTCCTCATTTGATCGCTTGTTTGTTGGCAAAGAAGAAGTACTTCTATAGCTCATTTTACCATGTCAGTG
Organism: Caprella mutica; assembly: GCA_947561585.1. Classification (NCBI taxonomy): domain Eukaryota; kingdom Metazoa; phylum Arthropoda; class Malacostraca; order Amphipoda; family Caprellidae; genus Caprella; species Caprella mutica. The sequence continues at coordinate 840,754 of CANNZV010000123.1, read as the reverse complement.
TATAAAGTATTCGACCAAGTTAACAGTTTAGATGAAAACATTTACTGCGTTGCTAATGTGAAATTAGTAAACCGTGAAAGAGTTTCCTTTATTACTCATTGAGTTAAATACAGCAATATTTGTTTACTTCTTTAATGCAACTGATATTTATTTATATTTGGCGGTAGACTGAACTTAAATTCCTGTATCTTTTTTTATCTTAGGAATATTTCAGTCTGTACCAAAGAAGATAATGTAAACAATCTGCGTGAATTGTTAACATTAGCAAATGCCCTCTATTACTGATGTTTACCACCGTCAAATTGTTGACAGTATTTGTAAACACATACCTCAAGCTTACTTTAATTTTTATATAGTCGAAGAAATTTCACTTTTTAAAGTAGACTGAGGTAAATTGAATCAGGTAACTAAGAGTCACATGAATGTTACTTAATGTGATTATCAATATAGAATGTTGCTTAATGTGATTATCAACATAGAATGTTGCTTAATGTGATTATCAATATAGAAAAAATTGAAAAAAAATTCTTTATCTGCTGAATTACAGCAAGTTATTTTACTAAATTCATTATTTTCTCTTTGTTTCAGGCAGTGCACACCTCCAGAGAACAGTTCTCTGAACGACTCATCACACAATAGTGAGTTATTGCTGATGTTGTGTACTAGAAACAAATTAGTCGATTTATATTAACAGTTTAAAACAAATATTTGTTCAAGTTTGACAGATATCTGCCTAGTGCATTTATTCATCATTCAATTTTCATTCAATTTATGAAATTATTTTAAGGGGTATTATCATTTTAGACCACCATGGGAATCTAACTGAACCCAAAAAGCAGTTGCAATTTCAGCACTAGTTTTATCTTTTTATACGATTAGCAGTTATATCATGTGAATATTCTTTCAGTTTTAAAATTGTGAGTTTTAGAATATAGCATTAGACCCTAAAATAATACTAGAAAAAAATGTTAAAATTTATATTTACCACAAGGTACAAGTGGTTGGTCCGTTATGAAAATAAAATGGTAAAAATTTCGATTGTCAAATTTAAAATATTATTAAACCATTATAAAATGAACATGTTAGTTACTATTAAATATTTGTATAAATTATCTAAAATTATAACTGGAAGTAAAAGATTCTCAAAAACTAACCAAACGAAATGGATCTGCGAGTGCAATCCCAGAAAACGTGTTATTCTTCATATTTAATCATATTTTGTGTTATTCGCTCTAAGTAATTAATGATTTAATGAATTGACTGGTGTACCTCTTTCACAGCTGTTCACTCGGATCTCTCTGACAGACTGTATCTGTACCACACCATCGCCTACTCCTACATCACTCCCTTCCTGCTCACCACGGGCATCCTCACCAATCTCCTGAACATTATTATATTGCAGAGGAGTGCCTTCAGAACCTCTCTAACAGGGGCAAACATCATGAAAAAGAATGTTCAGCATCACAAGATTACAGTGAGTTACACACCATCGTTTAATTTCATTCTTATTTAGCTTATATTTCAGATTTTTACTTTCCTTGTATTCCTTTTTTTATATTATATATCTAAAAACTTTACTTATCTGTTTCTTGAAGCAACTACAGTAACATTATCTTCACACAATATCTAGCTATATAATTTTCTGTATACTAAAATAATTTGAAAAAGGGGTTTTCTTATTTTACGCCAATGATAAATAAAATGAATTTAAAGTTTTGACTCATGGTTAGTATATTGAACTATTATCTCTTCCACAGGTATTCAGATACTTACTCGGTCTTGCAATTAGTCAGTTCTTGGCATGCACGTCTTTGATATTCAGTATTCTACACATAAACCGAGGGAGTCTACAGTACGGATGGGCCTTCTACTACGCCCACATGGAGATTTTAGTAGTGAACACACCAACAGCAAGCTGCGTTTATATTTTGGTTGGACTTTCCGCAGATAGATACGTCGCAGCTTGCAGACCAAACAAATACAAGAAAGTCAGTTCACCGAGGATGGCGTCCATTCGAATCTCTTTGGCACTTTTGCTTCCTCTCATTTTCTACATTCCACACTGTTTCCTTGCGTTCGTTGAGTGCAATCCAGAAGGAACAGGGTACACCATCGCACCAAATGACATTGGTATGCACCCCGCTGTGGTTGCTTGGTGCTGGGTAGTAGAGCTGTGTCACCGACTCCTACCTTCTTTATTCATAGTCATTTTTAACGTAAAAGTCATTCTGAAGGTTCGCAAAGTGAATCGCCAACTTGATGCAAGATCTTCAATCACGAGTACACAAATGAGAGATGTTTCTCAATCTTCTGGAAAGAAAGATTCAAAGAAGAGGATGTCAAAGAGAGAAAAACTCGAAAAGCAGTTGTCCAACCTATTGATGTCCATCATAATTGTCTTTCTCGTCACTACTTTACCAGCAGCCATTTTAGCTCTTACTGACAGCGCAAGCGGCGTCCTTGAGTCTTTTTCCTATGAGGTGAGAAATTACGGAAACAATAGATTACAATCTACAAATTTGGAAGATAATAAGTTTTAGTTCGAAAATTAATAAAGTAGTTCAAAAACTCTGATAAAGTCAATTTCACTAAACACAGCATTTTATACTGTCTTATAATTATAGAGTTTTAAAGAATGATTATATTTTCCGAAACCAAAATCAAAATATGTTTTCATCTTTTTAATTTTCTTAGTAGTATTCGTAGAAAAATGTACCTATGTACATGAATTCTTTAAATATTACAGTAGTAATGTATATACAGGGTGTCCGACACTTTTGGTGCCAAAGTTTAACATAAGGGAGCGGTCGTCGAAATAAACACTTTTTACTCAATGAAGGTATGGTCTAAAATGCTTAGTTAAAGAGTTACAAGGAGTTTAAGTTGGGTAAAAAAAATCCAATTATATACTAAGAATCCTGTGACAGGGAAACAAAATGATAATACGCCCCTAGATTTCTACTTATGGGGACATTTGAAGAGTTTGGTGTAATAAACACCGTTTCAATCCGAATTGAACCTGATCGGCAGGATTGTCGAAGCCTCCGCCAGGATTCGTGAAACTCTTGGTGTCTTTGCTCGCGTCCGCCAGTCAATGGACAAACGTTTGAACGCTGTATCGCAACAAATGGGCGGCAGTTTGAACCCATTTTGTAAACATGTTACCTAATTTAAGATTGTGTTTCTTGTGCTCATAATTTATTACTGTTAAAAATGATTTGTTTCTTATCGCAACATTAAAAAAATAATGTTAACTAATAATAATAAATGGTACAAGATCGAAACTTTCCTAACCTTGTAACTCTTTAACTAAGCATTTTAGACCATACCTTCATAGAATATAAAGTGTTTATTTCGACGATTGCTACCTTATATTAAAGTTTGGCAACCAAAGTGTCAGACACCCTGTATAAATATATGGTTTTTTTTTGTGCAGTCATCTACCTTTTATTCAGGCAGATGCTTTACATATAAATACATATTCTATACGATTACATTTCAATTGTTTTTGTACGTAATATTTTCTAAAATTCAAAATGTAAATTTTCAGATTTTCAGAGCAGTTGCCAACGTGACTGAAGTGATAGGCTTCTCATTGAATTTCATCTTGTACTTCACATTTGTGAAAGAGTTCCAAGAGTGGATGAACACTGTGTGCTTCAGTCGCATTACAGGCAGTGGAACTCTTTGCACTTCCACCAATAACATCGCAAGTGATGAACAAACGGACGAGGATTTAACGGCACATTGAAGTGGCGAGAAGTTAGTTAAGTGATGCTGATCGAAAGATTGATTAGTTGCATGAACTGTCGGAGAGGTGCCTGAAGAATGAACTGTAAAAGAGATGTCAAAAGAATGAACTGTCGAACAGATGTCTGGAGAAGGAACGGTCGAAAAGGTGCCTGAAGAATGAACTGTCGAAGAGATGTCTGAAGAATGAACTGTCGAAGAGATGTCTGGAGAAGGAACAGTCGAAAAGGTGCCTGAAGAATGAACTGTCGAAGAGATGTCAGGGGAAGGAACAGTCGAAGATATATCAGGAGAAGGAACGGTCGAAAAGGTGCCTGAAGTATGAACTGACGAAGAGATGTCTGAAGAATGAACTGTTGAAGAGATGTCTGGAGAAGGAACGGTCGAAAAGGTGCCTGAAGAATGAACTGTCGAAGAGATATCTGAAGAATGAACTGTCGAAGAGATGTCTGGAGCAGGAACAGTCGAAAAGGTGCCTGAAGAATGAACTGTCGAAGAGATGTCAGGAGAAGGAACAGTCGAATAGATGTCTGGAGAAGGAACGGTCGAAAAGGTGCCTGAAGTATGAACTGTCGAAGAGATGTCTGAAGAATGAACTGTTGAATAGATGTCTGGAGAAGGAACGGTCGAAAAGGTGCCTGAAGAATGAACTGTCGAAGAGTTGTCTGAAAAATGAACTGTCGAAGAGATGTCTGGAGAAGGAACGGTCAAAAAGGTGCATGAAGAATGAACTGTCGAAGAGATGTCAGGAGAAGGAACAGTCAAAAAAGGTGCAACAAAAAATTACTTAATTGATCACCAACACTCTGAAGCATATCTCAGGAAACTGACAAAGAAGAATGTTGACCTCTTCGATTGTAAGAAAGGGGAAGGAAAAAATGATTGAAATGGGCTCAAAAATCTCTATTACAAAGCCATACTCTACGACAGCCACTATGAAGAGTTATCTCTCTTCAAATGTGTCCAGAAAAGATTTGAGGGGTGAAAATATCATATTGTCTGGCATACAAATTCATGTTTTTGCTTTTCTAATTTACTTGGCGATCATTGATGGTTTAAACTTTCTCAACTGCACCTTGCAAGAAGATAATGTTCCATTATACACTGCTAACGACTCGGAATTGGTTTGCAGAACTAAAGTGATTTAGAGAACACACGGGATGGCCTCCCCTATGTCCAGAAATCAACATTATCGAACGTACATGTATTACATATACTCGTATCATCACAAATTATTTGGTTATTATCATAACAAGTTAAATATTTTATATTATAGTTGTACTGTATTCGTATATATCTATAATTGTGCACGAAGAAATATTTATTTATTGAACAATGCATTAGTGTTGAAAATCATGTTTGCTAATCTGAATTTCGACAATGAACTTTTCGATGTAATGTGGTTGATTTTTTCAATTATATTATGATAAATAAAAGAATATGATAAATAAAAGAATATGATAAATAAAAGAATATGATAAATAAAAGAATATTATGATAAATAAAAGAATATTGTGCCCCAAAATGGTGTAATTTGGATTAATAATCGTTTGTCTTTTCTTAACGCTATTTGCAGTTTTAGAAGATAGTGTAAATGATTCCTAAACATGATTAGGAAGCACGTGGTTCATGCTTTCTAAAGGGTCACGCAGGTAAATTGCGGCCCTTTAATTTTTAATTGCAGCCCTCTCATGAGAGTCTCTAAAACATTCTGAACCGAAATTACATTAAAATGTTGCATAGCTATCAAAAGAAGCGCAGTGCATGATATAATTTATTAATTTAAGTTTTTAACGTGTGTTTTGAAGCTATGATGTTTCTGTTGTTAGAGGCCACAGTTTGTTAGTGTGCCGCAATTTACCTGCTTGACCCTACTATGTGGTATTAACAAAAAAATTAATAATGGATGTCATAGTATATGTTGTAAAAATTGATACTGAATAAATTCCACATATAAATATATCCTACAACTTCTTGCCTTGAATACTGTTTGAAATTTTCAGCAATTTCTATCAGTCAACCTATACTGATATGCTCATCTACAAACTGTGTGATTTTCAATGACAGCACAGCTGTGAGTAAAATTAGCAAACGTGCAATTAAAATGATTAATGACTGAAAAAGAGAAATCTGAAAAAACATTTAACAGAAAAGCATATGAGTTACAAAAACTGAGAAAATGTCACTGGATAGGTCGATAGGTATGATGAATAAAATATCAGAAAAATTATTTACCAATATACAAATTGATGGATTTATAAATTTGTGAATATAAATAGTTTTAATGTTTAATTAGTCAATAGGATAAGTAATACGACATGAATTATGTACAGCATTTTAAGCTTTAATTAAATCATCTCATTCTATTTTCATATTAATGTTTAGGAAAATTGTATAGCGAAATATTAAAGCCTTGATATATGAAGAACAATTTTTAGAATATTGTTATTGTACACATATAAGAATTATATTTTTAAAAATGATTGTTTTCTAAAAATATATAGTTACGTTTAATTTCAATAATACCAGTATACTTGTCTATTTAAATCACAGTAACCAATAATTGATTAATTAACTTCTAATGAGAGTATATTTTTAATGTAATTTGTTATAGAAGCATCTCTTGCATTTTTTTCCTTCATTTCCCTACTATTCACCATTTAGGAGAAATAATATTAAAGAAATAGAAACGAAAAGTTCCAACAAAGATTTAAAAATACTAGAATATGAACAATATTTCATCACAAAAACGATATCGATTTTTTTCTCAATAGTCGTGTCCCCAGACATATATACAAACTAAAGGGCAAGATGATAATTTGGCTATCTGACATTGTGAACCTATAAAAAGTAGATATTCAAGTTAAAGTAGATAACTCTCGAATTTCACGGTAGATAGGGACCAATTCCACGTCTCGTAAAAGTGGAGGCAATTGCGTGACACTGGAGATGGTGTCACACAATTAGAAATAGAAAACTCTGACTGAAGCATAGACTGTGGTACTTCAATTTAAAGACCATATATAGAATCTTTAGGACTAAATATACTACAAACAAGCTAACCTGTTGACTAAAAGTGAATATGCAAATGCATGCTTAGAAACAATAAAAAATATTATTGCTGCAAAATATATCTTCTCTTATCAAAGATATTATACTACAACAAAATACACTACTCTGGCAAATTTTTGTTTAAAATGTCATTGTGCTGCCATCTGGAATTCATATTGTGAGGACAATCGAAGTGTGTTGAGTGCGTGACGTCATCATCCCAACACTCTAATATCATATTTACAACAAGTGAAGACTGAAACATTTTATAACGTGTCTATTTATTGCCATCGCAAAACAGTAATGGATCCATTCAAGTTATTCACACTGCTTAACCCCTAATTTTCTATTTATGTCTGTTGCTCAGATCACTTGTTATGTCAAATCACAAACCTATTGCTATATACACAAAATTTTGAGGAGCACGGATTCAGATCTTCAGTACCTACCACAGAGGAATACATAATATTTATAGTGGTGACATTTGAGTATAATTTGTGACCGTGACCCAAGCTAGGCAACATATTAAAAGAACACTTTTATAGATTTAGCAGTTTAAATAACTGATTAAATTTATAACAGTTTTATTACCATATTGAGTAATAAAGAGTTTATGCAAATTTGCCCTCATCAATTGCTTTAGAGTGTTGGTGTTATGACGTCACGCACACATCATACCTCGATTGTCCTTACAATATTTTAGTTCTATTTCCCGCTATCAAATCCAGATGGCAGCACATAGACCTTTTGAATCACAAATTTGCCTGCATAGTGTATCTTACTGTAGTATAATATCTTCGTTCAAAGTACTCCTTTTACAGAAATTTAGAACAGAAGACAATCAAAATAGTCCGAGATTAGAAACTTTGACGTGACGGTATATAAAAATGATCGCAAATTTCAAGATATATCTAAAAAAAAATTCAGTAAAAGGGAAAGTTCAAAATGTTAGAGATTCATAAAACTCGAGAATTACCTTTAATTCACTGTTAGTTAATAGTAAAATAAATATAATATTAACTATCAGTCAACCTCATTTTAAATACAATACAAGTTATGTACCATTGTACATTGTACAGAATGTTGCTACTTCAGGATGTACATACTACAGCAAAGACCAAAATAGTTGTGTCGAAAATTCTGCTTTGTAGATAGCGAACTAATGGCAATTTTAAAATTCTGTTGTTTACAAAATAGCATACTAATTACTTGATGATAGTTATAACATTTGCAGTAGGGTTAACAGTGGGTAAAATTTACAAGATTTTCTGTGTAAAAGTATATTGGCACAATCAATTTAAGTGTATTTAACACATCACAGTCCATGGGAAAGGAAGCTTCTGTATTTTCTATTATCCCTATCGCCTCTTTCAAGGGAGAAAATTCTCTCATTTTATGTCAAGCTATCAGACTCAGCTGTGATGACATCTATCCAAATAATGAAGAGGGAAATATGAAATAGAAACGATATATCTAATTTATTTGTTGATAGGATGGAATTTGAAGATAGGTCCTTTAATCTCAGAGAATTGAAGCTAGTAAAGAGTCTAAGTTGGGGAAAATCCTTCACACGATATGACTAAAGAAAATTCTCAAAAAGTTAGATAGAACCTTTACTTAATTTACCCTTCAATAATTTTTCCTCAATTCCTTTCTTCACTATTTTGCGATTGTTTACTCCTCAGAAAGAGAAAGTCTCAACAAGGTTTAAGTCACAGGCAGGTTTCGTTAGGCGAGTGTGTTCTATAATCAGAGTCCTCTTCTTCGTAGATAATATCATCCTCAATTTCCTCCACTTGCTCATTGTGCAACTGATCCTCCAACTCCATTATAGTCTGCTTCAATGAGTGCACCTATGAAATGAGAAAGTGAGGGTAAGGAGTGTGCCATCAAAACTAAAATAAAACGAAACATATTAAACTCCCTTGCATATAAATGTTTCAGAACTTAGAGCTTAGAAATTTAAAATTATTCAGATTTGATACTTTTATTCCCGCTTTAATAGTTTTACATTTATCAATTGAAATATCTCTGACCGTTTTCACCCATTATATTTTTTATTCTCCAGTTTCTCCCGATCCCTCTATCCATTCCCTCTCACAATTCCCATTCCCACTCACAATTCCCATTCCCACTCATCATTCCCATTGCCACTCATCATTCCCATTGCCACTCACCATTCCCATTCACAATTCCCATTCCCAATCACAATTCCCATTTCTACTCACCATTCCCATTCTCACTCACCATTCACATTCCAACTCAGAATTCCTATACCCACTCAGAAATCCCATACCAACTTACCATTCCCGTTTCTCTCTCCACTCCCACTCACCTCCATGGCTCTCCTCTCCATCATGGCAGTCTGTTGCATCTCCATTCTCTTCACTCTCAGGGCGTATTTTTTCTTCAGTCTCTCGACTGCAGCCACCAGAGCACTGTCAAAGAAAACAAATTACTCTCAGCTGCTTTTATAGCAAAAAACTTAGCGAAAAGAATAACATATTAACCACTTTACTGCAATTATTTTCTATTTAAAGGTTCATTCCGGTTGTTGTAGATTTTTTTGATGGTGAGTACTACAGAAGCCAATGAAATGCAAATAGAGAAAAAACCTATCTAACATTTGTGAGTAACGGGTCGGGTCTATCATCCAATGGTATCGTTCTTTACTCAAAGAACTGTGAAGTTTCAATAAGCATCATTAATAGTGAGTAAAGAATCGAATTGATTGTTAGATTCATTAGCCTATTTGCTAGCTGGTGACTCACCCATTGGCTTTTTTGAGATCTTCAATAAACTGCTGATTCTGTGCGTGCCTCAAACTGCTACTGGCAGATAAACTCTCCATCGCAGTGACAAGAGTTGCTATTCTCTCATGCATATCGTGGTGAGAGTTGCCATTGGGTGTTTCTGTGGAGTCTCCATCGCTGTACTCTTTGACTAGGGAGTCTTCTTTCACCATGGCTTGAATTTGATTGGAGGAAGAAGATTCCACGGGACCACAATCTCTTGATAAGCTTTCATTCTGTTGAGAAAAAAGGCATTACTATTCTGTTAGATATAAGATATGTGATGTGCATTACTATATTATGATAGATATGAGATATGTGATGTGCATTACTATTCTGTAGATATAAGATATGTGATGTGCATTACTATATTATGATAGATATAAGATATGTGATGTGCATTACTATTCTGTTAGATATAAGATATGTGATGTGCATTACTATTCTGTTAGATATAAGATATGTGATGTGCATTACTATATTATGATAGATATGAGATATGTGATGTGCATTACTATTCTGTAGATATAAGATATGTGATGTGCATTACTATATTATGAAAGATATGAGATATGTGATGTGCATTACTATTCTGTAGATATAAGATATGTGATGTGCATTACTATATTATGATAGATATAAGATATGTGATGTGCATTACTATTCTGTTTGATATAAGATATGTGATGTGCATTACTATTCTGTAGATATAAGATATGTGATGTGCATTACTATATTATGATAGATATAAGATATGTGATGTGCATTACTATTCTGTTAGTTATAAGATATGTGATGTGCATTACTATATTATGATAGATATGAGATATGTGATGTGCATTACTATTCTGTAGATATAAGATATGTGATGTGCATTACTATATTATGATAGATATGAGATATGTGATGTGCATTACTATTCTGTTATATATAAGATATGTGATGTGCATTACTATATTATGATAGATATGAGATATGTGATGTGCATTACTATTCTGTAGATATAAGATATGTGATGTGCATTACTATATTATGATAGATATGAGATATGTGATGTGCATTACTATTCTGTAGATATAAGATATGTGATGTGCATTACTATTCTGTAGATATAAGATATGTGATGTGCATTACTATTCTGTAGATATAAGATATGTGATGTGCATTACTATATTATGATAGATATAAGATATGTGATGTGCATTACTATTCTGTTTGATATAAGATATGTGATGTGCATTACTATTCTGTAGATATAAGATATGTGATGTGCATTACTATATTATGATAGATATAAGATATGTGATGTGCATTACTATTCTGTTAGTTATAAGATATGTGATGTGCATTACTATTCTGATAGATATAAAATATGTGATGTGCATTACTATTCTGTTAGATATAAGATATGTGATGTGCATTACTATTCTGATAGATATAAAATATGTGATGTGCATTACTATTCTGTTAGATATAAGATATGTGATGTGCATTACTATTCTGATAGATATAAGATATGTGATGTGCATTACTAGGTATATTATGATAGATATGAGATATGTGATGTGCATTACTATTCTGTAGATATAAGATATGTGATGTGCATTACTATATTATGATAGATATAAGATATGTGATGTGCATTACTATTCTGTTAGATATAAGATATGTGATGTGCATTACTATTATGATAGATATAAGATATGTGATGTGCATTACTATTCTGTTAGATATAAGATATGTGATGTGCATTAGTATTCTGTTAGATATAAGATATGTGATGTGCATTACTATTCTGTAGATATAAGATATGTGATGTGCATTACTATATTATGATAGATATAAGATATGTGATGTGCATTGCTATTCTGATAGATATAAGATATGTGATGTGCATTACTATTCTGATAGATATAAAATATGTGATGTGCATTACTATTCTGTTAGATATAAGATATGTGATGTGCATTACTATTCTGTTAGATATAAGATATGTGATGTGCATTACGATTATGATAGATATTAGATATGTGATGTGCATTACTATTTTGTAGATATAAGATATGTGATGTGCATTACTATATTATGATAGATATAAGATATGTGATGTGCATTACTTTGTGCTTCAACTATAGTATTTAGATTGTTGGGAGCAGTTCAAAAAAATGGTATTTTATGATTCGAAACTTTACCAATCTGATATAAATTCTATTACATTCTATGCATAGCAATTTTCATTTTTATTTTAAATTAGCTTAGTTTACATTTTTCACAATTATTATTGCTCAATACAAGCCAAGTTTCCTTCTGTCCTGGACATAATTAACTTATTATTATTATATAAAAAAATAAACCAATACAGTCGCTTATTGGTCGTCACAGCAGTCATGAATATATTATTTCTTTGTGAAACTATTTTTCACGAATGTTAACATGTGATTAAATCACACATGGCACATAAACAAATTACTCATTCCGTTAATTCATATGCCAATTCAACAAAATAATTACAATTGACAGAATTTTGGTAAGAGTGGCATCAATGCACAGTATAGTCACTATAGTGACACTCTCTGTTAAAAAATATATTTTTCGATTAAGTAAAATATGGCAGAAGAGGCAGGAATCCATTCATGGGAGATTTTTGCACTGATTAAAAAATCATATAAACTTTCTTATATTCATTTTGCATTTGTTATGCTTTTTAGATTTTATAATCAACGTCCAATGAGAAAGTAGTTATTTTTATACGTTCTTCATTGTTAGAAATAAACAGATACGCGTAAATTTTCCTTTTATATTGAACGTTCTCCAGACTTTTGTTTTTTGACATCAATATTTATATAAATGAACCAATTTTCAATAAGATAGAAAGAGTATTTTTACTATTTGAAATAAGAATAAATTAAAAAGTAATCAAATCTAATAAATTAGTATTATAACAATAACTTGCCTTTTTTACAAAAACATCAGATTTCAATTGCGCTTTCAACAGATCTAAGGTGGCAAGAGTCGCTGACAGCCGAGCCTCGCAATCACTAACTTTCAACTCCAAACCAGTTTTTTCTCTTTCCAATAGGTACACCTGTAATAAAAGGGAAAGAATGTAAATGATATCACCGATATAGATTCAGTTACAATCCTTTCTTCTGTAATTATTTTCAAAATGAAAGTCTTATTCTTTGAGCTAGGTCTTCTACCTATAAATTTAACCAATAACTTTATTGATATTAATATTTTTTTTTTAATTCGAACAAGAAATTTCACAGAGACAAACATAATTAATATACCAATATTAAATGGTACAATCAGTCAAATAAAATCATCTCTGCTCACAGGTACACCAAAGAAAAAAAGAGAATAAGATTATGAGAGTTTACTCACCTGAGCCCTGAGTTCTGCTCTCTCTTCTCTCACGGCGGTGAGTTCTTGTAAAAGAACAGAATTCTCTAAATCCAATTTGAGAGCTTCGGCTTCAGGCAATGGATGGTTTGTGGTGAGTGGATCCGTTAGCAGAGGTTCCAAATAGACAACAGAAGTAGATATATTTTTCCTGTCATCTTTCAAATGATTAATCAATTCTCGAATTCTAATCTCTTCAATTCTGCTAATTTCATCAGGTTTGTTTCCTGAACTGTGAGATATAAATATGAATTAAATACACCATCATCCTAAACAATTCACAATATAATATAACTGATTTGTTACTTACGAGTTGAAGTCTATCTCCGAAGTAGGTAGTTTGATATTCAAAGTTCTCTCACATTTCGATAGCAAATGTCTCGCTACATTCTCTGTGGATCGCCGATGCTCTTGCGATAGTTTCATTGCCTCTAAAAGCTCATCACACTCTTCGCCATCTCTCCACCTCGATGTCCCACCTTCAGTAGCTCTGTAAGTTGATAGCAGGAGACCTAATTCACTTTCCAGTAAAGCGGCCAGTACTTCTAACGCCTCCACAGTCATGTCAAGAGTGGAAACTGTGAGCTGAAGTCCAGAGCTATTGGATTCGAACTTGCCCATGAGTATGCTGAGGTGATCACAATGAGCTTTAGATTCGCACAAAGTTATAGAGAGTACGTCATTTTGTGCTTTTAAACTATCCACTCTGGCATTTAGTCTGTCTATCTCCACCTCGTATTCTTTAAGTCTCTCGTGGGGAACTAAGGAACCGCCTGCAGTCGCCAAAGCGTAGAACAGTTCTTGCGACTGACCCTCTTCACTAACGGAAGCAGTCAGACTTTCTGCTACAGCTGTGTTCGTCACACCGAAATGACGGAGATCACTGCCAGTTACTGATTGACCTAAATTCTGCAATTTTTAACAATAAATAAATAACATATGTTGATAGAGTTTCTGGAACTTCTGAGTATCATTACAAATACAGCTTCATTCTACTATTCAAAATTATTATAAAGAGAACATATTTATATTTATGCTTACATTAGCTTTTTTTAACCGCACTCTTTCGGCCATTCTACAAACTATTGGCGGGTCTTCGTCAAAGCCTTCTGTTGCCGGTTGACTGGTGTGTGCTGGAGAGGAAAGATCATCAATGTCACTCTCTTCAACTTTGATGTGATTGTTGACTCTTGTTGAATTTGGTGGAGAGGAACAAGCTGGAATATAAAATTTTAGTCCTATCATTGCGCGAAAGATTGAATATATTCTACACAAAGCTACTAAGAATGTTACTTTTTCGTACAAGCCCTATCTTATAGAACTAATTGATTTTCCGTTTGGCACTTTAACTAAATCGTGGATATATTTTTATTTATTTATTGAAGTGAGACAATAAATAACTAACTTCTTTGAAGGGTAACGTGTGATCTCGTAAGTAGTCCCTTGACATTGACTGCGTCTGAGATGTGTGGACTGCTGCTGTTGATGGCTGGCTCCAACCGTTGATTCTGATGTAACTGAGAAAAAAAGAACACAAATGATATCATCTGCAATTGGTATATACTAATTACTGCTTTTTAACACGGGGCATGGACATGAATGATGTCATTTGAATAGAGAATTAACTGTAAAATAAATAAAGCTTGATCCAAAATGCATCACTTCTGTACTAAACTATGAAAAATTTCCATAGAACTTACTTTTATCTTTTTAACTTTCCATAGAACTTTTAGCCTTTCAAAGAAATAAGTTTTCTCATATATATAAATTGGCATCTATGAACATTTACCTTCCTTCTGAGGGCATCCCTCTCCATGGCAAGACTGTCCAAGGCATTCTTCTGACTCGCAAGACTCTTTTGGTTGGCAATGCAAGTGTGATGGAGTCTCCTATTCTCTTGCCTCAGTCTTTTGATGATGAGAGGCACATCTTTGGAGGTAGTTAATTCATCTTTGTATCTGGTAAACAGGAAATTGAATAATATGAATTTACAGGGAAACATAGAACAACTATTAGTATTATTTGAAAAAAATATATTAGAATTATTAAAATACGTGATTTTTAACTTTGCTTAAACGACCGTAAAAATATTATTGATTAGAAAAAAATTTCATATTAATCATAATATCTTAGATAGCATGCATATACACCATAATTTGATAGTCAATGGTCACAGTGATTAATTTGTCATCTGCACAAAATAATGAGGAAAAGTAAATGGTGGATCTGAGGAAATAGGACTTGACACAAAAAATTAACTAAATGAAGAAAAGGATCGTAAATGAAAGAAGAACAACTGGAAACAATATGCAAATAGCGTAAGCTTTATCATCACCAAAATAATATATTATTCTAATCGCCTCCATCTAGACCAAGACTTTAGGTCTTTTTAATGGATTTATATCGACTGAAATATATCAATATCTCATTATAGGGATATCTAAATTGATCAAACTTATATTCAGATAATTATTGGGATTAGTTTGAAAATTTTATTTGATCAGTACTGTTACAAGATCAACTTTGGCCAATGTGATAGCTGAAGTCTCTGATCGAGTAGAATGTTTGAGCTAGTGTATTTGCTATGATTTAAATAGGAAAGTAATGTAATGTAGCTATGAATTGGAAAGAGAAGGGAATGTAACCATGAGTTACATTACCTACATAGGAAGGTTTTTACCATTTGAGTGAGTCTTTTTATGGGTCTTTTATTGTCTCTATCTGGTGAGTGAAATCCAATCCTATACCTATCCTGCTCCTCGCCATTTTGTTCGTCGTCTTCTTCACACGAAGATTGGTCATCACTGGCAATGCAGTCACTCACATCTAAATCGGCAATTCCTTCACCGGCCTGAAAATACGTAAACAATTAGCTAGAAAATCATTTTATTGTAATTGTGTTCCGGTAAAATTATAATTTAGCAAATTATTCATCGATATAAAGAGAATTACTCAAAATAATGGATGAGGATTACGCCAAGTTGAATACAATATAAATTTACTGAATCATTAGGTAGATAAAAAATTTAATTTCAAGAATTGAAGGGCAAAATTAGTAATTGAAGTATCTACTATTTACAGTAATTCTCCTCATATCGGCTAACTAAATGATCTATGTCTTCATAGAGTCAAAAAAAGCGGGTACTAACGTCTAAATTAAAATTGCCATACCTTTAACAAGAACCCTCGGATTAGCGAGTGGTTTGCAGATTTTTCTCAGCTATAACCACCTTGTTCGTATGTTTTGATATTCCGAATAGTTTTTGCGAATATATTTCAATCTTTGCCTATCGAAAGAGTAGGCTTCATCTCCGAGAACTGAGATTATTTTAAAAACCCTTTTGTTGAATATGCAGATAATTCCGGAACCAGGACATATTTATGGAAAAAATCATAATCAGGTATGGTGGATGCAATCACGCAGAATGGTGTCCCAGTACACAGAACACTTGTTGTCAAAGAATGACTGCGAGTTCAGTTTTTGAACATCTAGTAATTGGCAAAGTCATGCAATTGAATAGCCTTCGGGAAATCCAGAATTAACATCTTGCAGTTATTTCTTTTAGGTTATTTGTACAATTATGTACACTCCTCCCCACCTGCTAATATGAATAGATTAAAAGAGCGAATAACGCATGTTCAGAATTTTTTGAAAGGTAGCTCTGAGATTATCAAAAGCAGTCAGAAAACGGGTGCAAAAAACGTGATGAGAAAAATGGGGAATAATGTTTCCTTTGGTTAACAATAGTCTACTTTAGATCTTCATTATATGAATCGTTTCTTTAGTATGAATAAATAAATCATAAGTAAACAATCATATTTCGATATCCTTTAACAATTACATATCTCGTGCAAGAACAATTTCATCACCCTCTACTTATGATCACTCTGTAGAAAATTGATTAGGAATATAAAAACAGACGTAAAATGTGGTTATAGCTGTTAAGAATCTGCATTAGCCAAAGAAAATCACACGAAGATACAGTGGTTCTAGTTAAAGTTATTGCGATTTAATTTTGTAACTGTTTTTTTGACTCCTACTGTTTAGAATAGATTCTTCACTCTCTACTAATTTTGTTCACTCATACTCCAATTTTCCGCGAGTAATGGATTCACATCTTAACCACTTAATAGACCATTTACTAAAAAATCAGATCCATTACTCTGTTTGCTGTACACTTTTGATGTACTCACAGCAAGAGCTCTCTCATCCAAAGAACTGCTACAGTCTGTCACACTTTCAACTGTCCGACTCTCTTCCGTCACTGACTGTGTCACGATGCTACCTGGAACAGTTTAATTCGTAATATATACACCAGAATAATTGAATGGTAAAAGATATAGTATATTTTGTTTCTAAGTTATTCTAAGAACTTAATATTAAAGAAGGAGTTTACAAATTGGAAACACTAATTATGTGAATCGATATATTAATTCTAGTATGAACTTTTACTGAAGTATATCTTTCATAAGAAACTCATTACAGCGCATAAAATAATCCTCAATAATATTATTTGTTAATATGAGATGCTCATTGATCGATCTACCTTCCACAATCAATTGATAACAAAGTGGCATTTAATTAAGATTAATAACACCAATAACCTATACCTATAACTATGAACATAAAAATGATGGATGGTTATTGGTTAGATCCTCCCGAGGAAATAAGATGTTACATATCATAGGGTTCTGATATTTTGTTACTTATATGATATTTATTAAATGGACTATCACCAAAATGAGGAAACACTATATAATAAATCTAATTTAATAATAAATAATAAATCTAAATGAATGATTACATTTCGATTGGAGAGAAAAGAAATACTATTAAAATGTTTATTGGTTACTATCATGAATAACGTTCTGTGGGGTGACTATGAGTAGAAATGCAGAATATAAACAAGTAGAATGAGTGATATATACTGGACTAACAATGATCCAAATAATGGAATTTATTGTAAACAGCAGAGGTGGAGCTATCATATACTTGGCTGATTCAATCGACAGCGAAATTTTCTTCCACTGGGTTAATGTTGGAGCCTTAATAAATCCGTATGTCTATTTGAAAAAGTTGGAAACAGTCGTATGACCAACAATTTAGAAAGTTTCCAACAGAAAATGTTACTGGTTTCAGCATGGTGAGGTCACACCACATACTGCAGAAAGAGGCAGGAAATGATGTGTGTCGAAGATCGGAGACAGGTCTCAGAGATCATGGCCGGCAAAAAGCCCCTATTTAATCCCTCTTTGACGACCTGTTACGGTTTGTTTGCATATAAGTAACTATAGTTGAGCTAAGGAAAAATCCTCCAAAATCTCCATTGGAGGAAAAGATGGTTGTCCTCTATAGGTCGGACAAAATCCTCGTCCAAAAACCGCACGTGTGCATAATTAAAAGGGGTTTGGTTAGCGGTATGGTTGGGGGATATGAGGGGAGGAGGGTTCGATAGTGACAAAATGTATTCTTTACTGAGTTTTTGACTGAGGATCTTTTGCACTGGGGTATTTGTGCTAGAACTATTCAATAGAGAGCATATCATAACTTCTGTCAAGAACATTATACCAAAATCACGTGCGCTTTCATCGGTGCTGATGAAGGGGCATTTGAGCACAAATAATAAGCACTGTTACTTTTTCCTCAAATGTCCAGCATTTAAGCAATGCTAACAATATATTAATAACTAAATATAACTTTAAAAACATATGTATTAATAAATTAATCTTCCAAAGTTTTATTGAAGTCGCAAGCGGTATTTCATTCACATCTGGTAATTGTCCCTTATCTGATATTAATTGAAATAAAATGATTGAAATGGTAAAATTAATACAAATTTTTTGTATAATAATTTGAATGTTTCAAAATATTTAAATTCCGTCGTCGAAGAATCTGTTAGAATGAATCAAAAGATTGTTGAAGTTTGAAATCTAAGATATAATTTTTTTTATTAAAGTATTTCATTCGATTATTATTCTACTACATTAATATGTGTTAATTACCATAGAAGGGTTAGCAT
This sequence comes from Caprella mutica, assembly GCA_947561585.1. Taxonomy (NCBI): domain Eukaryota; kingdom Metazoa; phylum Arthropoda; class Malacostraca; order Amphipoda; family Caprellidae; genus Caprella; species Caprella mutica. The sequence goes on along the minus strand of CANNZV010000123.1, from coordinate 821,739 downwards.
AATAGTACTATAGCAGTTTGACTCATTTTCTCACCATTTTTAGCGACTCTTGGCAGATCGTCCACTGACTGAGTTGGACTGGGTTCCATCGTCTTACATCGTCTGGAATTAAATTAGACGTGAAAAAATCATCGTCGGAATATTATTATAAGGTAAATATTTGTTGCAGAATAAATCTCAATTGATAAATTAATGAATGTACTTTAGGAATGGAAAATATGGATTATTTCAAATTGTTTAAAATGTAGAAAGGGAATATTTTTTTATTTACCATAACAACAATGTAATGGATATTATTTTATATCTCAACCATTATTTGACAGTGATATTTGGTAATAATATTTCAAATAATATTTGGTGATGATATTTCAAACAATATTAGTTAATATAATAATTTATAGTAATCCATCAGACTCACAGTGAACTAAAATGGCTGAATAGTTCTTTCACCAAATGTTGAGTTTAGAATCAATTAAATTTTACGAAAAGATTACTCTATAGATTATATAGGTAGTAATGTATTTCATCTCGATACAGTAATCTTAACCCTAAACATTAGTCTGAAAATGAATCAATGTTATCATTAATATAGTACTTTATAATGTGGTGATGGCTAGGTCTAAGAAGTTACAATTATTTGATAGTTACAATTTCAAATGGAAAACTATAGTTTATACACAATTTGAAAAACAAGATTTTTTAATTTTTTATTTCTAACTATTCCCAGTTCAGAACACAACATTGTGTTCGTCAGCGTCAGATGTTTTAGAATACGCTTCTATACGAAATTCTACGGAACGAACCTAACCTAACTCTAACGATTGAATGTAAATGAGTTCAATGTCTGTAAGTTGAATAGTTTTACTGTGGTTTGGACCCAAGTATTCCCCCTTCAGAAATTTCAAAGTTTGTGATACTGAAGAGTTACTAGGTAAGTTAGAAGATCATTTCTACGATAAGGCTATGAAGAACAGGTGAGTGAAGAGTAGTGAAGAACAGGTGAGTGAAGGGTAGTGAAGAACAGGTGAGTGAAGGGTAGTGAAGAACAGGTGATTGTGAGCAGTGTTAATGTTTTTTATCTTACATGTTTTAATATAGAAATAATTCCTAACTGTGACATCTCTTACATGTAATTTGTAACTTTATTTCAAGATTAGAATATTCTTGCTTTGGCTGTTTATTAATGATAAATTATTGGTAATAATGCTTTTGAAATAAATAGAAATCTACTCTTTATTTTGTATAATTAACACTAATAGTGTGCCTCATGTTATTATATAATCATATATGATGATTTATCTCATCTTCTCTAGTCTGAAATTAAAACATACAATCTCTATTAACCATTACTCGTGTTTATTTTTTCATTACAAAACATTTCTGTATGGTAGTTCTTCCAATCATATCTTTTATAAATAAGAGTTGAAACTTTGGTCTGAGTTCAATTTTAGAGAAATAGAGATTAACTCCTGAGGAGAATTGATCGAAATACACTACCCGGTAAAGAAAGTTATTATAACATAACGGGAGAAATTAAACACTATTATTATCACTGTAAGAACTCCTACAGGTATCCACCATTAGTACAGGTAGTTCAACAGTTTATTCGCCTTTGCTTCCATTGGGTTAGCAATAGAGAGCATCAAATAGCAACACCACCCTGCGTCACACTGCAAAGGAGACTGAGGGAACTAAACAAAATCCTGCAGAGGGAAACTAATGACTTGTAGGCACAGTTTTCTTTGGTTAGTTTTCTATGATTTCTTGCACACACTGCGCTAAAGCATTCAGGGAGTGGGATAATGATTGATAATTAGAAAATAGTAGCTGTAGTATATAATCAACATCATAACTTAGGGATATAAGTTTACTTCTATTGTTAACTTTTCAGAAACGTTTCCTTTATATTATCAAACTACTGTAATTCTTTTAACTCCATTACTGTATTTTTTATTTAGAAAATAATGAAAATAATACCTACTGATTATTGCACAGATAAACAAAACAATCTAGGAGTAAATTTTATTGTAAAACAGGCTTGTAGGAAAATGGGAAATTCGTCTTCGGAAAATTCGTCCAATCAACGCAAAATAATTCATTTAATGGAACAAGAATGTTATGATAAATGTTTTGATATAAAGTAGTTTAATGTATGTAGGTGATAATACATAGTTAATGTACTTTGTTGTAATGCACAATTAATAATTGTTTATCGGAAAATTAATCTTGATAAATATATAATTATTTTATTAATTTAATTTAAGATAAAATATTTGGTGCCTTAGCGTTCTTACCAACTGAAGATATAATTGACACTTATGTAGATTTATGTGAGGATGCCACTGATTTTTATAATTATTTTGAAGCTACGTACATTGGAATAAAACAGGGAAGACGAAACCAACGCGAAACCCCGTCTCATCCTCTTGAAATTTGGATTGTTCAAGACAGAGTACTACGGTTTTCCGCAAACTATCAATGCTATCAACAAAACAAAGAGATGTGACACACAGCGTAAAATGCCAGAATATCGATATACTGACGAAAAAATATAAAGCTAGTATTGCAATACACTCCCAATGAAACAGAAATTTTTTTGACAACTATTGCCCAAGTTTTGCATTGCTGAAAAAGTTTGGCTATTCAATTTAATAATTTGAATAAGTAATTTTTTACAAATCCTTGTATTTTTAATAATAAATAACATAGCTATATTACGTACAATCATTTTTTCATCAACAGTTATAACTGCTGTTGTTCTCTTCATTCAACCAGATTTTATGCGACTGCAATTATCTCTAAAGTAATTAATATTGTTAACATTCAATGATGTTTTTCTCTGTATTTTGTATTCTTTACTTTAGAAAAATTAGCTGAACGGACGAATTTTCCGTGGACGCATTTTTCTAGCACTAGTGTCCCCATATACAAGATTTAAAAAAGGCCCCCTGCCAGAAAAAGCAGACATAAGGTCCTCTCAATCAACTTTGGCCACCCAAAACTATTCTCAGGTTACTGATTATCTCCATAATGTCTCTAGTGAGTTGAACACTACCACATGATTTGGGATAACTTTCATATGTACCTCATACTATGTCTAAATTGGATAATTTGAATATTTCAGAGACTAATAATTAAAGATTTAAAATAATATAGTCACAACAGTTCCAATGGGTTTCTCACCTAGAAATGATATTTTCCAATGATATTGAAAACAATGTATATTAAATATTACATATTGATTGAAGATTCTGAATACCGTAAGTCAACCTATACAACAAGAGGGGTTATACATGAAAATTAAAAGAAGGAAGATAGTATCAAATGTAGAGTCACACATGTATGCGCCAATTTGATATTAATTAATAAAAAAAAACGGAAAAAATAAACATTCGATACAAGAAAAAAACTACATCTTTAAATTATGATGAATTATATATATAAAGAAACTGCTATGCTATGAAAATGAAATTAATTTATAAGAAATGTGTATTTATCATTGTCAGATCTGTCAAAAAGAAGGAACGTTTAATTTGCATATCAGATCTTACCCTGAAAATGCTTCAAATTTTTAAATATATATTATTTATAAATGACAATTAATTTACTGAAATTATTAAGTACATTAGTTATTATTAGGACTATACGTTTTCTTTTCAGTAAATATTCTGATATAGATTTGTATTATTTCTGATACTGATGTAAAGAATAGGATAGTCTACTAAAGAAAATACTTTCTATTTCTTATCAATAAAGAAAACTATAACTCGCGTTTTGAGGGATAACTCATACAAATACTTCACATAAACTCTGCATCAATTATTAGTATTAAAAATTCATGAAGTGATAGGAAATTTTGAAACGTTTGCATTTAAACTTTATTGCAGTTTGATTTAAATTAAAATTTGAAAATACATTCGTAATTATTCGGAATAGTTACTCGTAAAAAGAATATGGAAATTTTCACTCGATGTTTTTCATCCAATTAATGATCCAATTTGTTTTAGTTAGTTCTAATATGAATATTTCAGATGAATTCTGAGTGTTTTTATCTAAACTTCATATCTATGGCTTTAGGTGATTGAGTTTTGACTGACTTACTTATTCGACTGATCGCATAGAATATGTAAAGATTGGAGAATCATGTCAAAAAATTACCTACCTATTAGTTATGGTGTACCGCAGGGGAGTGTGCTGGGTCCACTGTTGTTTATTATATTCGTAAATTTCTTTCCTTTGAGTTCGGATAAATTTAAATTTGCCTTATTTGCTGATGACAGGTTGGACCATAAATATGTACTTCATGTTGGTGCATTGATCAATAACGAACTTTGTAAGGTTGAAACTAGGCTTGCAGATAATAATTTACCTATCGCTGTCGACAAAAATAAGTACATTCTATTTAATTATAGGCGTCTGCTTTATGTTCCATTATAAAAATTAAAAGTGGGGGTAATATCTCGAGTTGACCACATCCAATTTTGGGGCATTCATTTAAATGAGAATCTCGACTATAACTATCACATAACCTATAGTATAAGGAGTACAATAATTATTATTCCTCTTTATAAACCTTACTTAATTTACGGTATAGTGCGGTATTCCTTCACTAATTTCAACACAAAGATAAGTTATTAAAGATTCAATAAATCTCTATCGGAATAATATGTATTCTTCCAATTAATTCTCACATCTCTGGTAATTATAAGCATTTGCCTATATTAAAACTCAAATATATTTTATATTATCAGTTATTCATTAACTATTTAAGGCTATTCATTATGGTATAGTAACCCATTCTTATGTTACGATATATGGGTCCAAATTAGTAACACCACTTTAACATAAATGTAAAATACATTCTTTCATATCTTTTGTTGGTCTCTTACCTGAATTTATGAAGTCTACTAACTCACTATCACGCCTATAACATTCCCTCACTCAGTATTTTGTGGATGATTACTAGATTTGTCTTAGTAAATGAGCGGAGTGTTATCTAATTCTAGTGTGTAATTGTCTTATGTATCAAGGTGCTGTACACACATTTAAAAAATTACCTTATGATTGTAATTTTATCTTTTTGAATTTACCTTGTGTAATTTTATAATGATGTTTTCTGAACTGTGATCATTGTATAGTAATTTACCTGCATTGTACCATCTGTATTTCCACTGGAAGGTGATACTATGAATTAGCTTTTTTTAACTTGCTATGGTTCACAGACATGGAGCAAAGCAATAATTGACTAATAGAGTAACTTAACTCTCTTTTAAATAAGTTCATTAAAACATATAATTAGAAATGTAATTCAATATGATTTCTCAGAATTGAAATATATTGAGTCAGTAAAACTATAGCATAATGTGTCTTCATTAGGGTTGTGACAATATTCTTTTAAAATTATAGATATTAAGAATAGACGAAATGAAATGGTATCGAATACAAAATACTGCTGGTTTAGAACCATTCAATACTTTTTAAATCTCTCCGTCTATAATATTTCCGGGATCTATGATTTTAAAAGCATATTTTACCAACCCTATAGTTATCACCCATGTTTAGTGTAGGTATAACTCACAAACTTAATAAAGTGATTCAAAACTTAACTCGTTCTGTCAACTATCAACAATATTGCACTATTTTACTGTGTTAAAACTAAACAGATATAAATATAAAGATTGGGTAATACTCTCATGTACGAATTATTACCTGCAGCTACAAAAACAGAGGGGAATTCAAAATAACTTACCGATTGGTATTGAGAATTATTTTACCATTTTAATTACGATATCTGACTAACAAAAGCAAGTTTGTTTCAATGATGTTGTCAGATTTTATAATATAGACAATTTTTGAGTCTCAATCGAGAAACTATTTACGAACGGATTTCGTACTTTGTAATAGACTGTCTTAAAAAACCTTATTAAAAATTAGAATATAACTAAAAGTAAATTTTATAAAGCTGTGTCATCTTACAGAAAATCCAATAAGAGTTTCAAGAATTTTGTTTATAAAACTCGCACATATTTCTCCATTCTTTTTTAAAGATTTAACAGCCATATTATTTTAGGTTAGCTTTACATTTTTGATTAGTGAAAGACATTTTTAATGTTCATCAACTTTTTGCAATCGAAATAAGAGGTTCATTTTTTATGTCTGGAGGGCTTGTCAATCCGGTCAGCGGTCAAAACATTTCACCAAATTACTCGCCTCTTTTCATCAGTTGGGACATTTTATCAGATTCCCTGCAGCCTCGAGGGAAATATTTCAGAAACAAAGGGAAACTAGAGCACAGAATCAGGATAAAATGTGAAAGAGATCTATTGTATCTTTCTATTTTTAATTATTTAATATAGTAATGTTCTGATTTTTCATGAAAATTATGTTTACTGCCTAAGAAAAAGTTCTCTTTGTTGTTGTTGTCTGATTTTAAATTGAAATTTTTCATATGGAAATTATTCTTGCATTCTTTAAATAACTATAAGCTAATATTTTTGGTTATAATAACATATGTTAAATATACTTATTGGAATTTTGACTGTAAAGATTGCACACTCCAAAAAATATTCACTCCATCACATATGTTTGTATAGTTTTTTTCACTTTCTCCCGGAGGATCCAAATGGATAAAAATGATCCTTCTCATTGTCAGGTCCTGGGGGTCATCCCGATCTTCATTTTTTGTCAATCATCGGAATTGGTTTGGATGAAAAACTTTCCGCACCGAGGGAGTGTGTCCGAGAAATGAACACAAGAAGGAAATTTGATCTCGGCGAAATTAGTTAGCGAGGAAACTTGAGTCTTTTTTTTGTTATGTGAAATAATGTATAAAAGAAGCTACCAGTAATTTATTAATATTAGAAATAATATTTAATTATTTTCTAGCAATTTAAAATGAAAAATTCAACGCCGTTATCTACTCTCTATATTAATTTGATCTATAGTTTACCGTGACCAGAAATTTGACCTCCGGTAAGTATACCCCGGTAATTTGACCTCTGGTAAATTACCCACATGGTAATTTTTCCCGCTGTTATTTGATTCTTGATTGATGCACTGAAATGAATATAATGTCAATATTTTGTGACCATGCAATAAAATATTTGGATAATTTCATCAGTTTATCTAAAATATAAGTACACATTTATTATTGCTAATTGTGTGCCATTTAGAACTGGGTTTCGTGCACGAAGGGTGACATTGCAATACAAACTTTATTTTAATATGATAATTAAAATATAATATTAGGGTCGGACGGGGTATCATTGCGCATACCCTTTTTATGGGGTATCAATCAGCACTACTTATATTTTAAAAACCTCTTGTTTTAGCCTAAATCTGATTGTACCATCATTTTAAGCATCTTCTTTTCTCCCATAAACATCATGAAGCACCATTATCCTATTAGTATTTCTATAGTTAAGTCACGATGTATGTGGTGCTCTCAAAACGATGTGAAAAAAGTTTGCGCTGGTGATTTTTAATTCCCGCAAACTCTCCAATAACTCTCCAAGCTCTCTAGAACTCCAAGATTTATAGATTCATATTGTTTTAACATGTTAACACAGATATTAATAGTTACATTATGTCAAATTTTCAATTCTAACGGTTTTCCCGCCACAACCCTGCGCAGATAATTTAGAGGTAGAGGGGTATCACTGCGCATCATTAATAACACTATTTGTATTTAAATAAATATAAAAAATCATGAGTTTTTAGCTCTTATTAAAGGCATAAATATTGAATAAGGTGTTATTCAATTATAATATTGATTAACAATAAACTTACGATCGTAATAGCTATGCAACTTGGTGTGGGGGTATTAAAATAGGGAGAGTGGGTATTTAGGGGGGGAGGGGTTGAGAGGTTTTTGAATCAAATATTGATTAACAATAAACGTACGATTGTATTATATTACTTGATATAATTTGTCAACTAGTTACATAAAATTTAAGTGTTAAATTTGTTGCAGATTAATTAAATATGTGTTTAAAGAGCAAGGGACAAGTAGATTGGGAAGAGGGCATGTGGAAAGGGAAACACAGACGTTTGGATGAGGGGGAGGAGGATTTAGATTTGATAAACGGGGAAATAGATAGGGGAGAGAGGGAAATAGATGGGGAAGAGAGGGATTTAGATGGGAAGAGAGGGAGATTTCGATGAGGAGAGAGTGTGATTAAAATGGTAGGAGAGGGGGATTCATAGATGGGAAGAGAGAGGGATTAAGATGGGAAGAGAGGAGCATTAAAATGGGAGGAGAGGGATATTTAGATGGGAAAAGAAGGGGTTTAGATACGGGGGAGGATGGGTATTATTATGCTGAGAGGAAGTATTTAGGTGGGGGAGAGAAGTGCTGTATTTTTGCACTGCGCAGTAATACCCCTTCCTGTGCGCAGTGATACCCCGATGCACTCACTATAAGTTACGCAACGAAAAATTGCCAATAAGTATTTTATTTATTCAGCTATTATTTCAAAACTGGTTGAGAACCATCTTCATTGATGACCATTGTGCGCAGTGATACCCCGTCCGACCCTATTTGATAAACAATTTCATTTTAAATATAATTTCATTTAATTAATTTTAGTTTAACGTAATTTTATATCAATACATTATTTCATTTTAATATACTGGAAAATTACATAAATTATTGTGGTCAAATTTCGGGAAGTAAAATTTACTGGGGGTCAAATATCATAGGGTCAAATTACCAGGGGGTTAAATTACCGGGTGTTAAAGTACCGGGGATCAAATTACCTAATACCATAGACCGTAGTCTACTCTCTACCTTAAGCTTTACCTAATTTCGTCTCCACACTGCAGCTATTTGGTTGCTCTGCTGTTGACTTTAATGTGACTACATTAGACTGTCAAACACAATTAGGTAGCTTGGCTGAGCATTTCTGGTCGCTGCTTATTAGAATATCAATGAAGAGTTCGTGGAAGAGAAATTAGTTCGAGGAAATCACGGAGTCAAGATGCCATTATGCAGATTTACTAAATAATCAACTTTGTTTATATTTCCGTTGTGAATCAGGGTGGCATTATAGGCCTGGAGTTGCGCAGTTGGTATTGTGTGAAATAGTCACAAATAAAGGTATTGGAATTTAGAATATGAACATGTTATTATTGTGAAACAGTTATTGATTTTCTCAAAAAATTTGAGATCAAAATTACCTACTTGCATATTGTAGGTAATGTTGTCCTTATAATAATAGCCGTAAATGCGAAACCACCTAACTTAAATTTCTATTGAATAATATAAGTTCAAATACGCATGAAAAGGACGATAATGATAGCTGATTGACATGATGTTATCTTAAATATTAAGACTATTTGAATATGAATTTAAAAAACATCTCAGACGCTACTTCTTTCTATGGAATATTGTTTATTTTATAGGAATACATGCGACTAACTGAAAGTATTTCCTATAATACGTATATGACAGGCTTTAATATTATAAACTTAATTTTGAATAATTGTTAATTTGATTAGTTGCTATCCGAGGGACAATAATTTCCACCACCGCACCGACAACTTGCCGCCAGAATAACTGGCTGTATAATTTACTTTTACGGTATATACATTATTTATATATGGTATATTTTTATATGTGGCACGATAGTGAAACAATGTATACTGTAAGTTGTGTTCATTTATAATGTATTTATTTGCTGGTAAAATAAATAACGAGGCGAGTTGTTCTAGTGATGAGTTGGCATAGCGGCATGTGATTCGGCGGTGAGATGTGCAAGAACTATATATATTTGTTTTATTTTTTATATTGAATTTTTTAATTTAGATTTCCTTTTTGTAAAGTTGAGTTACAAAAAGAAAAACGAAAATTTGATGCGAAGAGTATACTTCTCAGAGTAATATTTGGGATTGTTCAATTTTTTCTGGTTTTATTTCATATTTTCTTTCCGCTTCGATAAAAATTGATTTGATTTCACTTTAATATACAATTTATAGTGTAATATTCAATCTCTTTCCTCCTTCCAATTCCTCTCACCGGAAATTTTCCCGTTATTTCCCTTACTAACATCTCCATCTCCCTCCAATCTCTGTAATGAACTCCTTTCCATAAATTGGCTCAGCTTCTCCCATTTCAGGTCTAGATGACAATTATTCGTTTGTTAATAGTTTGCAATCCATTGGACTTTGAAGGGGTTACATACCTTCGCAGAATAAATTTTCACGCCTCATCCCAATAATTTGTCTCACCTTCCCTAATTGACGGAAAGAGCGCAATATTTGGGCCCTAAATCACCTAATGCTTTCACGCACAATTCACTTTAATGTTTTTCCTGCTTCTAAAGGACATACCGAAGCAACGTGTTTACCATTTGGACGTAATAAGAGTTGGAAGAATTCAAACTGTCAGCACGAATTTAATACGCAAATCGAAATTTCAAAACACGTTCGATAACTTAAAATCATAAATTCTTAAAGTATCGAAATGAAGTAATTTTGTAGTTCTTCGTGTTTATTGTTTATGTGAATAATGCACTGAACGTATTAAAAATAATTTTAGAATAGGTATTAAAGGACTAAATCTGATGAAAAAATATTAAATGAAAGTGGTTTTTGTGCCGAATAGTTAACTTTTAATTGATTAGTTAAGATTGAATGATATATTATTTTATATTTTATACTGAGTGAAACTATAATTCTATTTAAATCAGAATATACATAATTATGAATGGAAGATATATTCAACTTATACCTCGTCTGTTTTCTAATATCGCAAAAATGTATAAAAAGCTGAGATTGTGAAATTTTGTTTTATGAATATCTACTTGAAATATTCCTGATATTTTTCACAATAATAATAGTTCACATTGTTGTAAAAAATCACTAAATATTAAGAGTCGGTCATTTCTACATGAAATAACAAACTTATTATAGTACTCAATAGATCCAGGTAAAATATAACATTCACTTGTGAAATAATATAATGCTATAACACTCATAACTTCCCTCTATTCCATTTTATTACTCTACTAAATATTTCCGTACATTCCTCTTCATTTTAGCAACAATGTCTTTCTGGGCAATGAAGTGTCACTCCATTCACTGCTTTGCTAACTTTATTCACAGTCAGAATAACACTCTGCAAAAACGCTTCACAACTCCATTACTTTTGTCCACACACAATCTAAGTGCATTTTATTACACAACTGAGAACACCTAACAGATATCCCCTATATTATATATAATAGATATAATTCATATAGAGATATTCCCTTAATATCCCATTCGAATATGCTTGGGATATCCTAAATTTCGCTTCTATAATTTATAGCCCTGCATGTAATATAAATATAGCTTATTGTTTTCACAATTTGATTACCTATTTATTACGAATAAAATCATTTTAACACTAACTTTCTCATTAACTAACATTGTTATAACTCAAAAATTGATACTTTTCAAGAGAGGCATTTTAAAACGCTGTCAATATTGAGGATGTTCCACACTATAGGTGGAACATTTTTGAAATATAAAACAGGCCTCTAATGTTTATAGACGTAGAAATAATTATATTTTTACTAAATTAAATACTTTTTTGAAATTATATGATATTTATGTTAAGTAGTTTTTGTATAATTAACCTATATAGTTGTCAATTTTTGTGCTACAATTATGAAACTTTAACAAAAAATAAGCGTTTGAACTCGAAAATACATTTTTTTGAGTTATGTCGACGTGATTGAAAATGAGTGATACGATTGTCTCGTCGATTGTTTCGTTCGATCTATTCTATAGATCAGTAAATAATGATTTGTTCCTTTTTTACATGAATTATTATATTGCAAAATTATATAAATGACTAATTAACTATATTAAAAGATAAATTCGTTCAAAGAAATAATTGGTTTAATCCATAAGAAGAAAATTCATACTATCAATTTAAAGTTTGAAAATTTTGAAATGATTATTAATATTATTGTCAAAAATAGTTTGGTGACATTAATCATGAATGATTGTCATCATGTAATGAATGAACGATTTTTTTAAATAAAAGCCCCCTTGCCATAAGAAGTAAAAACGATTGTACGTAATATTTAATAAATGGATCTTTAGACAAGAATTTCAGTACTCGCACTCTCACAGTACTCGGAAAGTGCATCTAAACACAGGTAATGACAGGTCATTTTGAAATCTATGGATGTCAAATTAGTCCAAGATCTCTCTATTAAAAATAGGCGCAAAGATTTCGAACACCTTACTGTTACTCGAATCTGCTTTGCTTAATTTTATTAACTCTTTATCGTTCATAAACTGGTTTACACACTCATAACGATAAAGGAACTTTTCATGTGTACTTACACTGTGCGAGTACTGAAAAGTTCCTATATATACATATAGAAGCTATCAAAGGTATTAATATAGTTTACATTTATATAGATAAAACATATTATAACCAACCCTAAACAAATTACATTTCTGAAATTTATAACTTTTAACTCCAATTAATTTATAGCCAAAATAATTACAGAAATTAGCATTTTCTGATAAATTAGCATTTTTCAGATAAATTAGCATTCATGAACCAGTTCTCCATTCATCCGCAAAATCAATTTGATGTGCAAATATTTACGGCACTTTAGCTGAATGGTTTGAAGGTTTTGGTAATTTATGTAAATTCTGATATTCCTTTCCTTCCAATTGAGAAAAAGAATGTGACTGCATTTTGCTGGCGGATGCACGATGTTGAAATGTGAGAAAGTAATCCGTGAACGGTGTGCATTATAATGGACACTGGTGCAATTGTTGTGGTTTTAAATTCTATTCAACCAATTGGGCAAACATTTATGGCAATGTATACTTTGTGACAGTTGGTGCGTGCATAAGTAGGAAAAATAAAAATAAAATAATGAACTCAATGTGTGGTGGTTTGAATCCTGTTGAAAGAAAACTTTGTGATACATTTTGATATAGTAAAAAAGTTAGTGTAAATAGCTTTCAGATTATGAAAATTAGTTCGATAATAAAAGAGCTGAATAACAAATTAATTCGTCTCTACAAGAAGATTCTTACGGTGAAAAACATTAACACAATAATTACTCACAGTCAATACTGATTATTATATAGCATGATAATATTGAAACCGAAGAGTTGAATCGTTAGTTCATGGCTGAACCAAAGCACTCTATGGTTAGCACACCGGTGACACCAATTGAATCTGAAGTGAGTAATCCTAGCATTTTTTAAGAAGTGCCACCTACCGATCGTTGTGTTAATCATGAGACTGATGGACAACTACTAAAAATTAGGATAAATTCTAAATTATACTGAATCTTCTTTTCATGGGAAAATAATGAGAACAAGTGAAAACAATAAAAAAAATATTTGATTTTTTTTTATAAATGTGAAAGCAATATGAAAAATTATTAGTGTAAAAATGAATAAAGATGTTGATATAATTTTGAATGTGAAAAATTTAAAAAGATATTACTTTCTGTTTAAATTAAAAAAAATATCCGATCGAAAGAATGAAACAATCAAATAGACTTTGTAACTTGTAGAGCTGTGTTTCGAACCTTAGCTCTTTTTTCATCATTATTCTATATCTTTTTATTGGTGGTCATAACATTCATCAATTTAACTTATAATAGAATAAAAATAATGATAATAATATTGTGATAAAATTAATTTGGATGTATTTATAAGATTAAATGAATGTTAATAATATTGTAGCAAATATAACTATGGTTTATATGTTTTGGAAAAAAAAATCAAATAAATAGAACTGATTATTCAAAAAAATTAAAACTTTTGGCAGTAAACTTCAATTGAAATGTGCATATGTACATAAATTATTGTCCTAATGTTTCTATATTAGAAATCTCTAATTTTCTCTGTTTTTTTGATAGAATGTGAAAATTATAAAGAAGAAATGTATTTATTGATAGTATATATTATTTGATAAACAAAGTTTACATACGGAATGTGGTTATATAGCAAACTCCAGCCAATAAATTTGCAGGTAGTAGACTATAATATTATTTCATATATTGATATATTGCACCCTTTTGATTTTAACCAACTATTAATAACATTGATCTCAGATTAACTACACTGTGGTAGTTTACAATTAGTCTCTGCATATGAATGCTACATGAAATGGTGGAGGTATCCTTGAAAAGTGTAACGTTAAAGAACCATGAACTCAGTGGAAAATAATTGATGAAAACTAAAAATAGAAGTGAACCCAGAATACTCCCCTGGGGCACACCGCTCTTCACCTGCCGTACTCTGAGGAAATAGTGTTAACAATTAGACATTGCCTTCGTAAGAACAAGTAGGAGCGAAACCATGACCGAAAAATGCTTCTAAAGTTAAGTTTATATACTAATATATAATAAATAGTTAATACAAAACAGTCCAGAGATCTATCTATTTAATTCTGAACTATGTTATGCAAGACTGAAAACTTATCAAAATAGCAATAACATATGTATCGTTTTTTCAATTCAGCTTATAATGCTTTTTCTGTCATTTAAAATCAATAACTGAATAACTAACTCTAAAAGAAACAATATCAAATATCCATGCTGTAGCTCCTTATTTCGCAATACAGTAGATCCTCCCAATTCGCTCTCTCTCATCACTACTCTTCTTCCTAATCTGTGATGCATTTTTCGAAATTTTACATCTCAATTCGTGTCTATTAAAAACTGAAAGCCACAAAGATAAAACTATAATGAAAAAGTTAAAATTAGAGCGATTTTTACACTCACCAAAGATCGGAGGACATGCATTTACAAATGTTTCAACAGCACTCCTCATAAAAAAGAAACGAATGCAAAATAGTATTCCTATTTCGTAGTACGCATTAACCGTGAAATAGGAGGTTCCACCGTACTATTCATACAATGTTACTCTCTGTACTATCTTCCCTGCACATTGTGTTAATATCTGCATACAATGTTACTCTCTGTACTATTTTCCCTGCACATTGTGTTTATATCTGCATACAATGTTACTCTCTGTACTATTTTCCCTGTACATTGTGTTTATATCTGCATACAATGTTACTCTCTGTACTATTTTCCCTGCACATTGTGTTAATATCTGCATACAATGTTACTCTCTGTACTATTTTCCCTGCACATTGTGTTTATATCTGCATACAATGTTACTCTCTGTACTATTTTCCCTGCACATTGTGTTAATATCTGCATACAATGTTACTCTCTGTACTATTTTCCCTGCACATTGTGTTTATATCTGCATACAATGTTACTCTCTGTACTATTTTCCCTGCACATTGTGTTTATATCTGCATACATTGTTACTCTCTGTACTATTTTCCCTGCACATTGTGTTAATATCTGCATACAATGTTACTCTCTGTCTCCACATGAGGCCAATAAGTTTTGTGTAGCTCTGCATTAGAATAAATTGGCAAATGTTCCCCGCGTCTCCAGACTCTGTTTGGGGTCTCAAATTCACTCAAAATTTCGCACAAAAACTAAATAGAGGAAGTCGCACATTTTGGATTGGTGGGAATATTCCGAGTGGTAAATTTATTTAGGAATGATAAATAAAAGACAGAGAATGTGTTTCTTATGTATTTTGGGAGTTTGAGGAAGCAATTCATGGAAATTGAATTGCAGGGGAAATTATTCTTGTAACTTGATTTGTTTTTTGCATGCGCTTATTTATTTGAAGTATACGAAGGAATATTTTACTTTCACGTTGATATAAAATACGAATAATTACTATATTGAAAATAAAATGAAAAGTATGTCCATAATGTATTACAATTTATGTTTATGATTTTTTAATAATAATTTGGTCAAAAACTTTAAAAACATGCCAACCAATTGTTTTACACATAATTTGTTATCACCAAACATTTCAAAATTTTCACTATTATCTTGCATTAAATAATGATTTCGAAACAAAGTCTGTAATTTATATAATTGAATCGTATACGATAGGAAGTGTTAATATTTTACATTAAAATGAAAAGATTATGTTTATAAATATTGAATTAATTTATTAGGTGGTTTAAAGTCTGCTTCGGAACCAAAGGCCATATCGCTGACGTCAAAAGGAAATTAAATACAAGGGACTGGAAGAAGCAGTCAGAGAGGAAAGTGGCTCCATGAACAAAGTCACTTACCACCGTCGGTGACAATGCTTATGGATGCAGAAAAGCTACTCCGTGAATACAGTCACTTACCAAGGAATGTGACGAAACGGGACACAAGCACCGTTGGCTGCACTCACGGATGGAAGAGGAAAATGAAGAGGTGATAGTAAATGAAGCCTACGAGCCTACCTAACACAAAAATCTAATACCTCGTAGTTGAAGAGCATAACCCTAGCGCTATCCTCTAAAACTGCAAGTAGCGTTAAAAAAAATGATAAACTTGGTAAAAATTAAAAAAGACAATCCATAATCCAAATTACAACAGTTTGGGGCCCAAGGGACGCCACCCCCCTTCTCTTCCATTCACCACAGACAGCTTCAGGATAGAGCTCCTGGGGGCTTATAAATATTGAATAAAATAAAATGTATCCCATAATATAATAAAATTATCTAAGATTTTACATTTTCAAATGATAGATAATTATGAACAACGTCACCTACCTTCGGTCTGTGCCAGTACTCATGATGCAGAAAAGCTACTCACATAGTTATTACCCTCCACATAACATCATTCTAATGCATTACATGTGCTAGCAATAACAAACGAACTCTCCTAACCTATCTGATGCTGTCATACCTATATATCCTGTATATACCTACACATGCTATGTAGCGTCTGTGGCGTCCCTTAGGCGACCAATCAGCGCACAGCTTGTGCCGCCGCGCATGCGTAGCGACGCTTCTGTTCCCGCGTACGCTACGCACGCTCTCGTAGTAAAAGTTGTAAACGGAGTAACTTGTAGTAAAGGCACCAGATGGCGCAGATAAGTGGCGCCTTTTCCTGCCGCAAAACACGTGAAGACGTTAAAGACACCTTAACTAAGGCAGAATTTGGTGTCATGAACCAGTCTGATGTAACTGGTGAATTGTTTCTAGAAATTTTCAATGTTTTTTCACTTATTTATATAAAAATAAATTGAATCTATTTTCCACTCTTTTCTGTGTATTATTTACAAAAAAGAATTCTTTATATTGAAATATTTTCTCTGTCTAATAATAATAAAGACTTTATTCACAATACAGAGTAACCATTATTGTAACACAGTAAATTATACCTAGTAGTGATGACTATTTTCAATGAGTACATCATCACTCAGTTATGAGTGAGATGAGTAAATCATCACTCACTTGCGAGTGATATGAGTAACTCTCTTTGTTAACCTTTCAACAGGTGTTGAGTGAACTGATAAACCAAAAAAGTAAACCTATAGTGAAGTTTGCAAGGATGAGTCAGCACTTTGTAATGATCGTGAGATGAGTGATGTGGTGAGTGATGTGGTGAGTGATGTGGTGAGTTATGTGGTGAGTGATGTGGTGAGTGATGTGGTGAGTGATATGGTGAGTGATGTGGTGAGTGATGTGGTGAGTGTTGTGGTGAGTGATGTGGTGAGTGATGTGGTGAGTGATGTGGTGAGTGATGTTGTGAGTGATGTGGTGAGTGATGTTGTGAGTGATGTGGTGAGTGATTTTGTGAGTGATGTGGTGAGTGATTTGGTGAGTGAAGTGGTGAGTGATGTGGTGAGTGATGTGGTGAGTGATGTGGTGAGTGATGTGGTGAGTGATGTGGTGAGTGATGTGGTGAGTGATGTGGTGAGTGAAGTGGTGAGTGATGTGGTGAGTAATGTAGTGAGTGATGTAGTGAGTGATGTGGTGAGTGATGTGGTGAGTGATGTGGTGAGTGATATGGTGAGTGATGTGGTGAGGGATGTGGTGAGTGATTTGGTGAGTGATATGGTGAGTGATGTGGTGAGTGATGTGGTGAGTGATGTGGTGAGTGATGTGGTGAGTGATGTGGTGAGTGATGTGGTGAGTGATGTGGTGAGTGATATGGTGAGTGAAGTGGTGAGTGATGTGGTGAGTGATGTGGTGAGTGATGTGGTGAGTGATGTGGTGAGTGATATGGTGAGTGAAGTGGTGAGTGATGTGGTGAGTAATGTAGTGAGTGATGTAGTGAGTGATGTGGTGAGTGATGTGGTGAGTGATGTGGTGAGTGATGTGGTGAGTGATATGGTAAGTGATGTGGTGAGTGAAGTGGTGAGTGATGTGGTGAGTGATGTGGTGAGTGAAGTGGTGAGTGAAGTGGTGAGTGATGTGGTGAGTGATGTGGTGAGTGATGTGGTGAGTGATGTGGTGAGTGAAGTGGTGAGTGAAGTGGTGAGTGATGTGGTGAGTGAAGTGGTGAGTGAAGTGGTGAGTGATGTGGTGAGTAAGAAGTAGAATGTTGTATAAATATAATAATAATAATATTAATTATTATAGTCATTAAAATTTCGATTTCATTTGAAAATTGAAATAAAGTTAAATAAATTCTATTAATTTTGAAGTTTAAAAAATATTAGAAAAATATTATACTTCATTAATCGTGTTTTGTTCGATAAAAATAACATTTGAAATTGCCTTACCTAATTTATGGTAGATACGATTTATCGTACGGTTCCACTTTTCGATTATATAAAGAATGGTATAATAATTGTATACATTGAAACTCGTGTTCGTGTTGCTAATTAATTTCTTCAATCGATCGAAAATGCAGAACGGTCCGATAACTTAGAACTTACCCAAAACAGTTTCAATCTACCTTTCAACTATTTCATTAATTCTAAATAAATTGTGTATTACGAGTTTTCAATATATAAATCACTTCAAAAGAAATAATGTTACCGAATTCATATCAGTAGAGAAATGGTGTAGGAGAATTATATAGAATATTATCTAGGTAATATTACATGGTGCTGATGAGAAAATAACTGTGAAAGCTGGCTGCGCATATCCGTAGGTTAAGATATTATAGCAACACTACTTTTGGAATTGTTTCTAATATCATTACCAATTGTATTATCATTATCATATTGATTGATAAGTTACTAATTTAATTATTTTCTATTAAATTCATATTTCATAGCAGTAGCTATAAATTAATACATAATCCTGAAGATAATATATTTTTGGTATAATTTTCAAAGGTACTAATATTTGTATGCCCTTATTTACAATATATATGAGGTTAACAAGAACTTCATCCCCAACTTCCCGTTAATAATAGACCTGAGTAGATATTTTGCATATAGGCCGTTTGTATTTTTTGTTCCACTGTTGATAACTTTTACGGTTATTTTATGCTTTACTAAACTCCAAAAGAAAAATCTTTGCCAAGTCTTCTGTAGTTTGTTTGCATTTGCCTTAACTTGACTTAAGGCAGCTTGAATGGAGACAAAAAATGAACATGTGATTCTCAAACATCTGTGAGGTAGGCCGTGCACAGGCACACGATTGCGACTGAAAACACGTGATTCTGAATCATCTGTGAGGTAGGCCGTGCACAGGCACACGATTGCGACTGAAAACACGTGATTCTGAATCATCTGTGAGGTAGGCCGTACACAGGCACACGATTGTGACTGAAAACACGTGATTTCTCTACCAATTGTTTTCGGAAAGAAAGGTTTTGAACAATTTCTAAAGATAGGTTCGAATTTGTTTTGAAAGCGACTGATATGACTATATGAGAGATAAACTGAAATCAGTGAACAAAATGGATATGTAAACTATGTACAGTGTACACTGTATATGAGAAAGAGATCTACTTTACTAACATTTCCTCATTGTCTTTTCGATTTGATTACTGAAGGTAATAATTGATATATAATTGGTAAACACTTTGCCAAGAAAAGTTAA
Source organism: Caprella mutica (assembly GCA_947561585.1). Taxonomy (NCBI): domain Eukaryota; kingdom Metazoa; phylum Arthropoda; class Malacostraca; order Amphipoda; family Caprellidae; genus Caprella; species Caprella mutica. The sequence goes on along the minus strand of CANNZV010000123.1, from coordinate 801,893 downwards.
AATAACCTCGGAGAAAAATTAAATTTACAAATATTCAAATTACAAATACTTACATTTAATAAATCAGTTTAGTTGAAGTTTGTCTTTTTCCAGTCGAATGACAAAAAGCAGAATGATTTGAAATGTTAATTCTCAAAGTTATCAAAAAGTAGCTAACGTAACCGGAATAACCAAATAAATTGAAAATAAAAATCAACTCGATATATAAACTTAACTCTATGTGTGTGAATGTGAAATATATTTCAGGAGTCAATTTTGTCGTTGTTTAATTATTTTATCAAATAAATCGATTGAAAGTTGGATTTGTATTTTGCTAAAAAAAATATTACAGTAATTAACATATAAATGTTTAACTATAAATTCAATGAAGCCTGTATAAATACATATATTAATGTAATCTTCCTATTCAAAGCCATATTATCTAAATGAAATTCACAGTGATGAAAAGTGCATCAAAGTAAACAAGTTCATTTTTCAGTGCATTTCATCTGTGTACAACAATAGTGATATCGAACTGCAAAGCATCACCTTGACTCGCTAAGCTGCTCTTGCTATTTATTGTCCCTTGATATAGAGTTAGTAGAGATTGTTAGTGAGTTTAGTGAATAGTAGCAGTGCGAGTGTGGTCTGCTTAGCATAAAAAGGAAATAAACGAAATTTCCTTTTTCCACTATGGACTATTGGAGGTAAATCGAATCAATTGAGTATCCCATAATGGTTTTCTATGTGATACTAAAAAAGAAAAAAAGCACGGCCACAAATCTACACCTCATATTTTTTTTAGCTTTTATTGCCTTAGTAGAATTGATCGGAAAAGGATAAAATAGAGCTATATTACTGACCATTTTACCACATGCATGCTTTTGAAAAATGGTTTGAAAGTGCCAAATTGACTTTATAATTGGTCCTTGCTAATCTGTTTATATTTCTTCTCTATTTACAACAGTTTGGTAGACTATTGAAATTGAAAGAATAATTAAAACGATTGATTGTGCAGAGTTGTGAATCTGAAACTAGAATATCATCTTAAACCTCGACTACATTATTAAGAACATAAAACTTCAATTAATTTATATGATGTGATTCTTTCAGGTTAATATGTTACTTATAGTATTATAATATTGCACTACATATCGAAACATTTACTAATTCTTATAGAGCTCAATTGCTACACCGAGAAAATTTTATTTTTTCTTGAGACTCATACAGTAATGCAAAAAGACGTAATGTATAAAAGACTAAGTTACATTTTTTTAATTTTAAAAACTAAAAAAGAGAATAATTCGATGCGTTCTTGTGATTTTTATTTTTATAGATATTTTCATTATTTTAAGTAGTGACTTTTTTGAAAAAAAATTTTTTAAATAAAACAAAGTAAATAAATTCTCATAAATGAATTTGCCATAATGCGAGTTATAATAATTAAAAGGTTACTAAAATGACTAAACATGATAGCTGCTAAACACGCTGTGTACTCGTAATGAACAGACTCACAAAGATTTTTAGAATTATATTGTGCATTACTAATATAAGATAGGAAGAAAATATTACCCCATAAGTTTATCCTTTAATTTGTACGTTTCTTCACCACAATCTACTATCTCTAATACTGTAATTTGGTCACATTAGACTCTTTTATTGCCGTCACCTGCTTTTAACGACTGAGCAGAGTTACACTTTGATTGGCTAACTAAACAAACAAATTACTACTACCTCTCTTATAACCAGTCGCTAATGATGAAGTGTGCTATTTAACAGACTAGAAAAATAAGGGGTCAGTGTAAAATGCATATTCTGAATCAACCCTGAGTTTCATGGATTCAAAAAATGAATCTGTCAGATGGAATATAATTTTAACTATTTAATTTAAATATAGTGTGATTATATATAAGAAAATGAGCAGCTGCCGAAGTACGTATAATTATTCACTGTAAGTGTATAGCAATAAAGATTGCCTCGGTAAATAAAGTGTCAGAATTATACAAGCGTGAAGCAATACAGTGCGCTGAAGTACCTTGTACTTGACTAATGGTAGAGAGTGAGAGTACTGATAGCATGTGGGCACTAATTAACTAACTTACTCAAAATTAGACTAATTCCAAAAAGTGAATTATTACAAATGTACGTTACTTATTGATTCTCTTCATAATTAAACTATGAATAACGAAGTGATGATCTATTACTGGTAGAATCAATATACAAATAAATAATATGTGACAATATATCTCAATTATAAATAATAATGTTTACAATATATGTTACATTTTGTGAAAGAGTTGAAAGAGTTTTCTATTATTTCCCTTTACTTTGATCATTTTTTAGGATACTAATGATGAATATTTATTATTCGAAAGCTCTAAAGAAAAATAAAAGGATGATTACTTCCTACGTTTTTTCACTTGCTCTTCAGTTTATAAATTTATTAAGATTTTCCAGATGGAAGACCATAACTCCTATTATTGGAAAGATTGAATTAATTCTTTAATGTATACATAGAGATGAAATACTTCTGCTGAGATTACTGTAGGTTTATTTTTAGAGAAAACAGTCATTTAAGTAAGATAAACCATTTTAAGCAGGCGACAGATCTTTGATCTTCAGTTACCAATAGTTAATAGCTGACACTTATTTTAAAGAATAATATTCACCATATGAATCGACTGTAGAATGATTTTACAAGAATTGCACTGAATATCACAAATCCTTTCTCTGATTTTGTGAGAATTTTTTTCAATTATTAGCTCAATAAAGTCCAAAGTAAAAACATATTTTATGTAAAATACAAAAATTAAAAAAAAAGAGACGAAGATACATGAAAAAAGAACTTGCAAGTAAGTAAGTATTAGGGTCTGGTTAGAAAGATCCTAAACCACGGTAACTTATTTCAAACAACAATTTTACCGATAATAGGTGGATATCTTTGGTCAGTGGCGTAAATACTGAAAATAGTACGAGGTTATTTTTCTGCCTCATTTGCTAAGTTTTCCATTAGTGACTCATTGTATTATTTATAGGGTGACCACGCATTCTATATTAGTCTAATAAATATAACTAAATAATAACATTAAATGGTTAACATGAAGCATTAGTTATAACACAGTAATATTTTATCTATCATACAGTTCTTAATTGCCCAATAATTATACCTCCTTGAGTTACAATGAGCGGACTTCAGAAGAAGTGAGTGTTTCCCATCCCCCCCATAAACTATTTAATTTAATATATAATATATGAACATCTATCCATAGTTTTCTATAATAGAGGATATTAATAATAGCTAAAATGTTCCTATTTTCCAAATATAGTCTGCACAGTAATTGCATTAGTTACAATAGTTTCCTCGCCCTATTTGCAATGACTGATGACTTGGCCTGCAAATGATGTCCTCAGAGCTCTTCACTCATTCAATTATTTCGCCACATGGAAATTAATGATTTATCCTACCGCTAAATTAATTTCTCTCTAATGCATTTGTAGTGAGAGACTCGCTAAGAGTCTTACCAAAGAAAATGGATTGTGTAACGTGAAAAATAGTTATTTATGATAGGCTTTGATAGCAATTGTATTTTATTACGATATTTATTATTGTTGGTTGTTTTTATTTTGGTTTCGGTGAATTGTACACTGAAAAAATAAAATGAAAATAATGACCGGTCACATCGCAATCACCGGACACTGGCAATATCGGTAACTTACTAATCTCAGGAGGTGAACAATCAGAGAAAACTTTCCAATCCCCGGATACTACCCAATTACCAGATACTGGGTAATCTTAGAAACTGGCCTATCACCAAACACTTCCCAATCAAGGGAAAGTTTCCTATCACCGGAAACTGCCCTATCTCCGGCTAATACATAATCACCGGGCACTCCTCAATTAACGGATATTGCTCAATGACCGGTTAGTACCCAATTACCGGACAAAGAATACCATTTTATAAACGGAGACTGCCCCAGTGCCCAATCACCGCGCACTGCCAATTATTCTTTGTTCACTGTCCAAACACTGTGTACCATACTCATCCTCTAGATACTGCCAAATCACCGGACACTGCCTAATCACCGGACACTGCCTAATCACCGGACACTGCCTAATCACCGGACACTACCCAATCACCGGATACTACCCAATCACCGGACACTACCCAATCACCGGACACTACCCAATCACCGGTCACTACCCAATCACCGGACACTACCCAATCACCGGACACTACCCAATCACCGGACACTACCCAATCACCGGACACTACCCAATCACCGGACATTACCCAATCACTAGACATTACCCAATCACTAGACACTACCCAATCACCAGACACTACCCAATCACCAGACACTACCCAATCACCGGACACTACCCAATCACCGGACACTACCCAATCACCGGACACTACCCAATCACCAGACACTACCCAATCACCAGACACTACCCAATCACCGGACACTACCCAATCACCGGACACTACCCAATCACCGGACACTACCCAATCACCGGACACTACCCAATCACCGGACACTACCCAATCACCGGACACTACCCAATCACCGGACACTGCCCAATCACCGGACACTACCCAATCACCGGACACTGCCCAATCACTGCAATGAAATTACATAGATGGAAAAGGTAAAGTGCTATCTCAACACGTCATTGTTAGTCTACTATTAAACTCTCTTAACGTTGCTTGTATGTTTGCACACTGAAGAAATGATGATAGAAATAAGCCTTTTTATTATGAAAATGAACTCTAATGGCAACTAAATGGAAGAGCTATAGTATCCTATAAATATAGATACGATCATACTATAAATTACAGCTAATAAATAGAAAAACTATTTATTAATAGAGTGAAAATCATGGCCTATTCAGTAATTATATCCATTAATTTTTTCATATTCGATATCAAATAGAGAAATGGTGTTCGTTACTATAAGGTCAATGGCCAAAGTATCATCTACTCCACTTCATCAGCACTGATTTTAACCCTAGGGATGTAGTATTGTGAGCAGGTCATCCCATGCCCAGAAGCTATTAGCAACAGGAGATGGATAGACTGATGCGCAGAAAAACAGCCACTGTTATTAGGTAATACATAAGTGAGGCTAACCGCACAGTAGCAAGTGATAGTTACTGTTATTAGGTAGTGTAAAGCTAACCTGGACAGTAGCAGGTGATAGTTACTGCTATTAGGTAGTGTAAAGCTAACCTGTACAGCAGCATGTGATAGTAACTGTTATTAGGTACTGTAAAGCTAACCTTTACAGTAGCAGGTGATAGTAACTGTTATTGGGTACTGTAAAGCTAACCTGGACAGTAGCAGGTGATAGTAACTGTTATTGGGTACTGTAAAGCTAACCTGGACAGTAGCAGGTGATAGTTACTGTTATTAGGTAGTGTAAAGCTAACCTGTACAGTAGAAGGTGATAGTTACTGTTATTGGGTACTGTAAAGCTAACCTGGACAGTAGCAGGTGATAGTTACTGTTATTAGGTAGTGTAAAGCTAACCTGTACAGTAGAAGGTGATAGTTACTGTTATTAGGAGCTAACCTGTACAGTAGCAGGTGATAGTAACTGTTATTAGGTACTGTAAAGCTAACCTGTACAGTAGCAGGTGATAGTTACTATTATTAGGTACTGTAAAGCAAACCTGTACAGTAGCAGATGATAGTTACTGTTATTAGGTAGTGTAAAGCTAACCTGTACAGTATTAGGTGATAGTGACTTCTCTTTATCCAGATTATCTTCCCTGTCAGGATTAGAAGTAGTCTACCTACCCATGTTACACGCTCTGTTGCGTTCTACTGGAAAAGAGGCTTTCGTTCTTTCACTATTCGAATTGATGAAAATCTCTAGAGCATAAGTATTTCAGTTAAAAAAAATGCTACCAAATAAAAATAATTGGATTATTTTATATCTAATCTAACTAAACTAATGTCTGGGTAATTATATTGTTTTTTTTTTTACTATTCTTCCTAATAGCTCTCCCAATTTAACCATTAAATTAAACGATAAAATATATATACTTGAATACGAATTTTTTATAGTTTTTTCACTGTAATAATGGCTGAAGACCGGTTGCCCCCAAACTGCCAATAGCCAATGAGTACAATACCCTTTGCTAGCTCTATCTGCTACGCATCTAAAGTGTAAACAGTGATAGTAAAGAAAGTCATGAGCAGGTTTGGTGACTGCAACAGGTTTTACATGCCTGGGGCCAAACACCTGAGTGTGGTGTGTAGTAGCCAGCAAAAGAAAAGATTGGCTGTAGAACATAGAATTGTCTTGTTAAATCTCTTGCCTGGACATTAGCAAGAAGATATGGATTGGTGTATGATTATTGGTATAGTTCGATATCCTTGGAACACGTTATTAGTTTCTGTAGTAATATTCAACCCAAGTGATTAGTGCGGTGTATTTAAATATAATGTTAATTTCACATGAAATCTGTTATTTAAGTGTCATCTTCTTCCTTTGTTTCTATGCAGTTTTAGCACTAAAATGGGAGGTGATGATGAGGCAGAAACTGTTGCGTAGGAGTCCTATTTCGCTGGAGGCTACTCACCTCAAACAGCTGGTAAGAGTATAATACATACGCAGATTATAGGGTCTTAGGGCTGAATATTGTGAGAGATATGGAAATTTATACTTCTCTAGCAGACTTCTTTTTTGTTTTATGGTGGTAGACTGTAATCTTCATTTGTATATAGTAAATCAAGTCAATAGGTAATGTTCTTTTTTGTTTTATAGTAGTAGATTAGCTTTAATCGTTCTTATCATTTGTTACATTGTAGTTCTTTACTGATGCCTCTATGTTCTTGCGTTAAATTTGTAGGTTAATTGCCGTGAATTAAGATTGTATATATGTTATTATATACATTGTTTTTCCATTTTTTAATTAAATAGGTTGCCCTAGAAAGAAAAAATATACCGATTATATTTTTTTTTCATTATCGATTAAGTGAGACAATTTAAAATTGTTAGTTCATTACTTACTATTTCTTATGTTTCTAACGTAATCAATTTTAAAGGATGTACAGTGGATAATATTTTCGAATAAAAATTTGTGTATAATTTGATTTAGTCATGAATTTTTTTCATGATTGCTCGTGAATAATTATAGAAAGTATATTAATTTATTATTTGTTACATCACTCCCCCCCCCCTAAATTAATTGTTATCTTATTAAATATTTGATAATATATTATGTAATTCGAATTCTTATAAGGTAAAGTATCACTTACTAGATGTGAATATAAATAATGGATGGAAATTTTATTAGTATTTAAATTTTGTACAATTTAAATACTAATAAAATACAATTTATTTTATTCATATTAACAATAACCTATTGATATTTGCATTGGTTATTTACATCACATATGTTAATTTTACTTTAGCCTATACATTTATCGATACATTGTAAGATAGGTTCACATTTGCTACTCTCCACAATGTGCTAAAAGATAGACAGTAAGTCCATTGTGCAGTACAATAGCCTTACTTTGGACCTGTGTGCTCACTCTATTGTATCATTGTTACCAAGACACTCCTATTGTATCATTGTTGTGTGTCAGGTGGGGATGTTAGCCTTGAAATCATTGTTATTGTTATTTTTATGCTAATTGAACTCTATTGAATTATGTGAGAATATTCTTAGAATCTCTTACTGGTTTTTTTTATTCTTGTATTCATTATTTTAAACCAAATTTTTTCTTAATAATTCTTTCATACAATAATATTAATATCAGATGTAAACATTAATTACGAAAATATAAAATAATGTTTGCAGATTGTTTATTTTTTCATTGATTTTGAAATAAATATTGATTATGTGTTGAAGAAATTAATTAAATTTCATACTTTAAATTGAATCTGAATAACTTGAGTTACAGTTTTTATGTAGCATCTTTATTTTAATTTATTTATCGAATCATTGATTATTGTTCTGTTATTTAAAAAACTTTTATATTAATTAAAGTATATATATAATTATTGAATATTATAATCAACAATTAGAATAAAACATTTCAGATATTAATATCAAAGTCATTAGAACCAAAATACATTATATTTTAATTCTTCATCCCAGAGAGAAACTTATAGTGGGCCATAGAAAATTAGGAAGAGACACTTCTCAATCTTCTATGGCCCCACCATAGCTCTCCTTCTTGGTTTGTAAATTATTTGATAGAATTAAATTAATGAAATTTTAAAATTTTACAACATTTCGTAGAATTCCAAATAATAAATGCTTTAATTTTTTCCAAAAATAAAAGAGTACTCCCTTCACAATCAAAGAAAACTAAAATTTTCTCTCATAAAAATTGTCTCCTAAATTTTGGATAATGTTTTAAGTTTTAAGACTGTGTATTAAATATCTTTATTAATTAATTTATTTTTAACTAAAATAATATATATCGTGTTTCATTATTTAACAATTTAACAATTACTTGAGCAAAATTGACTCAAAATTTTAGTTTATTTATTTTTAAAAACTGATTTATTTCAATGTGAATAAAATACATAACCTCACTAGGTGAGTTTTATTTGAAATAAATATTATGCTAATATTAACTTTGATGTCTTTCGACAAATTTACTTACTATATTAAACTTGAAATTATATTTTTGGGTTTACCGATTTTATTTTTACGTTTTCTTACTTTTTTTAAATAATCATTTTAGTTGATAGATGTTCAATAATTAAAGGAATAATACTAACTAATCATACAGAAGAGACAATAAAGTATGAACCAGAGACAGTACGACAATCTTAATTGTACCTAAATATTAGATGTTAATGAAGATACTAAATCACAATACATTCTCCTTCCCATAAATAATATTATTCGCATCGTCATCTAATTGTATTCATTGTGACTAAACATGGCACTATTAGCTACTCTTATTGTTTATAACATATACTACTATACTATTAGATATTGTTAATATCACCATTATAGGTAATAATTATTACTGTGTCAATATGTATCGTATGTAATTACATTATACTTTATATCTATTTTTATCCTTATCAATTCATATTTAATAATGCAGATGCTCTATTTGTTTATAACAAGATTGAATAATAAAACATAAATTAGGATTATATTTCAACATCTTTACGCTATTCATGTCAAATTTAAGTACTCTGCACTACATAAAATTAGCACTGAGTAAGTGCACCCTGTAAGATCTCTAACAATGTAACTACTAAGTCTCTCTGTAGAATACAGTGCACCTAAGCCTCTTAGAGCTAACGTGACCACTGATACACTCGGCAGATTTCAGCAGGTATTACTTGCCGTTATATCACCTGAATAGACAGTGACACACAAAGGCAGAGTATTAGGCTTCAACTAAAGAGAAACGAGTACTGCTTTTATGAGGTAAAGTACTGAAGAGAAACGATTGCTGCTTTTATTAGGTAAAGTACTAAAGAGAAACGAGTGCTGCTTTTATGAGGTAAAGTACTAACGAGAAACGAGTGCTGCTTTTATGAGGTAAAGAACTAAAGAGAAACGAGTGCTGCTTTTATGAAGTAAAGTACTAAAGAGAAACGAGTGCTGCTTTTATGAGGTCAAGTACTAAAGAGAAACGAGTGCTGCTTTTATGAGGTAAAGAACTAAAGAGAAATATATATACTATGTAGTATTTAGCTGGTGTTTTCGTTTGATAGTGAACTTTGAATTTGAAAGTTTGCTAAAATATAAGTATGCATTATAATTGTAGTACTCTGATCCATCCAACAAATTGTTATTGCATCAATTTTTATGTTATGCTGTTAAGGTATAGTCGAAAAATAATATATATTGAAATCTAAGCAAGTTAAACATGTTTCTAGAGACAATATTATTACAATAATATCAACATTATTACAATATTAGAACAACGTTGCCTCAAGAAACATTACTACCTGGAATAGAGTGAGATTTCTATCTAAATTTTACAGAATATTCCTTACTGATATCGGGTTAAAGATCTATCTACCACTAAGTAGACCCTTTATTCATAAATATTATATAGAACTATAGAACTTATTCTCTCATTTGTAATTATTTATACACAGTTTACTAGTTTCACATTAACCATAAGAAACTTTACTAATTGTAACGATTGTAGATAATTTAAAAATGGTCTGAGTACACGACGACAAATAATTTTAGACTTAACAATGAAATCTAATATTATTAGTTCCTTATCCTTTCTGTCCCAATGTACTACAGTCTGTCACTGTATCACATCAGCTGACCAATCAAGCAAATCATTCCCATTTTTATTCACGCGGCACGTGTGTCCAGTACGTAGGGTGTTATTTTAAATGCTAAAAGCTGAAAAGTGACGGAAGTTGCACTGTCCTTATACCATCAAATATTTCTCTTCATTGACTATAAGTCAGTACGTCAATGTTTATTTATTCACACTACCGCTAATTAAGAGCGTAATGAATTCTACCGAAAAGGTTATTTAGTAAAACAAACTCAGTAATTCTTTAGAAAGTAAATAGAGAATACAATTAGAAAAAGTGAAAGAAATTAATTAGTCATGCAGTTACTGCCAAATAATGCTGCAATTGAACAAAATTCTGATTTGAAATAAATTTAGAATCACCTTTTTGACTTCTTATAATACATTTCAAAAAAAATGATTCATTACAAAATAGTTATTTATTTTGAAAAAATATTTGTTCAATAAATATTTACTAAAAAAAAGACTTGCAAAATTGGTTTATTCAAAGAAATGATCATTTTTCAAAAGAATCTCTTTTTTCAAAATTATGTTTTATTTGAGAAAAAACATCTATATAGAATGTTAACTGTAATTGGAAATATAAATAATTGTTTCTATTCAATTAATCCTCTATTAATCATTTGAGTTTATTCATGCAGAGTTATTTCATAATTTATAAAATAAAAAGACAAATAATAATAGCGATGAATTAAATCATTTGCGGTTTCTCTGATAGAGTTTTTGCCTTTAGAATAATATTCACTGTCGATATTGCAATGCAGTCAATGATAGTAATGAAAAAGAGGAGGGTTCTCATCATGAGTTCGTTAATTGCAAATAGGAATGATTACAGCAATGATTGTTCACTGACGGACAGGGAAGCTGTTGCTGTATTTCTCTTGGCTGCAGCATAATGGTGATGAACGCGAGGGAGATGCGCTAAAAAATGAGAAAAAACTAATGTGGAATTATGAATCAATTGTAGAGTAAATTAAAAACTCATTTCTTTTCAATTAATATTCATGTTATATGTTGGTATGAGCTAAGTGACTTCGATGAGATGTAATATTATGAGCGATATTTTCAATCAGGAAAAGTTTTCGACTGAAATTGTATGAAGTGGTTTATCTATTAATCAGTGGATAGATTAATCATCAGTGGATATATTTCTTAATGAAGCTTTTTTAACATAAGAATGGTTATCACAAATTGAACTCTGTGCCAAATTGAATTTTTTTGATATAGTCAGATATATTTCAATTGGAATCCATGATATAAACTAAAATAACACACCTACAATAATAATATTTTCATATAATATTCTATAAAAATGGCTATACATCACATTTACTGGTTCTATATTGTCGTTTAATACAATATAGTCTCATTTTACATTATAATTACACTACTTAAAACACAATGAAAGATGATCTCTAGCTGATTGAATTATTTTAACTAGAAATTATTTTTCACAATACTATCATTTCGATTTCATACATTTTTATTAAAAAATATAGGAATCTTTACAGTTTAGGAAGCTAGTAAAGGTAGCGGACCAGAAAACTTTTTTCATTTTAAAAAAATATTTGTTTTAGTATTTCATAAATATAAAGCATCATAAATGATAATATTAATGATTATACATTAATTTTGCATATTTCATTAATTGAAAGAATTGATAAAAAACGTGATCCATTTTGAAGTTGTGAAGAACGAATAGTAAAATAATGGAAAAATACTTCTGCTTAAATCCTTCAATGTGGTATCTATGATTCTAAAATTGTATTATTTTTCCAATTATTGGTCAAATATTTAATAATTTATCCAAGTAAAGTTAACGGACCAGAATTGAAGCAAGTAAAGATAACCGACCAGAATTTAACCTTTTAAAGATAACGGACTGTGGTCCGTTATCTTTACTTGCTCCTAGCTTAGTAAAGATGATATTTAGATGGGAGTTAATATAGCATTTTCCTATCATTATTACTATTCAATAAGAGTATCACAGAGAATCCATCAAACACCATCATCAGTGTACAGGGCCAGATGGTGCTAGTGAAGACGAAAAGTCAATAATCTATTGTCAATTATAAACATTAGGCCATGGATTGGTTTGTCTTAATATCATTGATAGATTATAAATACTAATTTATAGTTCGTTTATTGACAGCATACTTCCAATATTTTTATATTATTATATATTACATTATCTGTTGGATATTTCTATCAAGAGAATATTAATTCTCGGAATTAATAAAGAATTAAATATCCACACATAAACCTACACAAAAACTAAATTAAATTTTTTCGATAACACTATCAAATTAGGGATAAATTTCGATTATACACAACGAATATCTACTGCGTTCATTTTACCATTTACTTTTAATCTGGCTATAACAATTTTCCAAATGGACACTAATGCCTGCACACTTGCCTGCGACCAGTAGCGGTAACTACAACAATTAGATACTTTGTCTTTCCCCAGCACATTAAGGAGCTTTATGGGGTATTATTTACTCTGATTATTATCTGTAATTATTATTGAAAGTGGAGGGGCACCTCTTGATGGCCCATTATGTCAATATTAATATATGGCTAGGAACGCACTCTCAATATATACACAAGAATGTCGTGAATTAATTATCATTAAATAAATAAATTATCATATTCATTCTGCTGATTCAAAGACATTTTTCCATTAATTTTCAAGATAATCAATAGTATACATTTTGATTTTATTTTATTTGGATTGTAGTATATTTTCCACAAATAGAAATTTAGCTGACATGAAAAAAAGAAAACCATATATCGGGTATTATAATAATAAATACTTAACATTTCTAAGATGTAGTTGAATTGAATATTTTAATTAATTATTTCGATTAGAGTAGTATTCATTTTTGCTCAATTTATATATCGAGGTTAAATAAAAAAAACTGCTATGAACGTATCATTCCAGCGTCTAGAGTCTAGACAAAGGTAAGTATATAATTTATAATCTAATTTGCTTTCCAATTGAGATCACTATATATAGTTTTTATGTCACCATATAAGCTAAATGTATGTTATATCGGTAATATATCGTCTGCAGAGTGTATATGATAAGCAATATTCTAAATCTACAACAAATCACTGCCGTAAACGAAATAAAGAATAGGTGACAGAATGACACCCTGAGGTTCACCACAAATTATACTGTGACAGAACTCTTACATCGATGACTGTGGTACGTAATTTTACAGAGACACATGAGGAAGTTCTCAAAATATTATTCCATGTACAATTTATTGTAAGAACCGGCAGTAAAGTTAGAAACGTAAACCAATAGGTAGAATAATCTATAAAAATTACCAAATATATATCTAAAAGAGATATTTTTCAAGTTAGAAATTATATAATATTATTTGTTTATCAATTGTCATGTAAAATAAAGCATCATTTGTTCTATGTGTATGGTACGATAATAAAAGTTTTGTTGTGAGTGAGTTTTTATTATGAGAAGTGCCTCTTCTTAATTTAAGTTATTCCTAAGAATATGATCGGCAGATCGTCAAATATTATCGGTTATGGTAAATATTGACCGACTTTTATCGTAAAACATCAAAATTATAGACCTCATCGTTTGTATATTTTTTTCAATTTTTAAAGTTTCTATTTTATTCCGAGTATAATTTCGTCGAATTATTTATCTTCGTAAATAAATGAACTTCTTATCATCTATTATTAGCACCTATCGAAAGCGGACGATTGGATTATAATTCTCCCACTGGGACACGCTCCGTAATATATGCTGCTGTGCATCTAATTTTTTAGGTTGTCCACTCTTCCAATCCTATCTCCCTCCTGAACCCTTCTTCTGAGCAAATTCTGGCATTTGTGTCTATAAATCTTCACAGTTGACTTGCCACACGAGTGCAGGAAATAACTTTCCTACTTTTGAGAGAATTTATGGCAGTCTATTTGAGACACTCAGACAACACCATATCATTGGGACTGTGATAATGTAATCGAATTGAATTGTTCAGAAGTTACTATCATGATGTACTATCAGAGAGTCACTATCATGATGTACTATCAGATTGAAGGTCTTACAAATTTGTCGTAGTGTACCACACCAATTTTGAAAGTAAAGTTTAAATATCAGACTCACTTTTCTTTGATGCTTTAGAGAATCAAAGAATACATCTGATAGGAATATTTTCTTTATGAAAGAAACTTGCATGTAAATGATAAGATCGATGTAAGCTAACCCGTGTGACCATAGGGCTGATGCCGTTATTTCTACGGACAGCAAAGCATCTCTCGAATGTAATTCTTGTTATCAGTCACGTGCTGAAAACAGACAAAAAGATCAATTTTATGTTCTTCTGAAGCTGGAAATGCGGTAAAACACATAAAAAGAAACATTCTAGTTTTTTAATGCGATACATCGATAGATAATAAAGCAATATTGTGATGTTCTTTAACGATAAATAAAGCTTTGATAAAATCTATACATTTTTCACATATTTTATCTGGTCATCTAATTACTTTATTTTCCTCATTAATATTATATTAAAATTCTTTTTAACATTCACAAATTTAACACAATGATTTCATACATCCAGAAAAGTTTTTCGCAGTTTCGAAGCTATTATTTATATAACATTTACGTACATGTATTATGTATATGTTACCCACAAAGTCAGAATGAGTGACACTAGTTAGTACTTCCCTATGTTTTCAAGTTCATTTCCACTATATCAATAAAGTGAAAGGTACACTCACAACAAAACACACTCTATGATATTTTTTGCATCTCCACCGTGAGAACGATTCGCTTTGTGCCAACTGATATTTTGGGTCAAAAGAAGGATTTTTGTTTGTACAGTTTGATAGGCAGTGACTTTTATATCGCCAGGAAAGGAGAAAAAACTTTTATTGCTTATCAGTTGCAGTTGGGTAGATAGCAAAAGATTTCTCGCTATTACCGTCTTTATGAGCTACTTTTTATGCAGTCTTTTTCTGTCTTCAAATCAATAGAAATGAGGATGAAGTGGAGGGGGGGGGGACTGTTAGAGGTTTGTTGTTATTACATTAATTTCACTAATATAATATGCTGTAATTAATATAAATGCTAGAACAAGTGAAAACTATCGATTTGTAAAAGATAATTTCTGAACTAAATAATCTTTATTTATTATCTGTAAAGTAAACAGTTAATGAACTCAAAAATGATTTTTTTTATATTGAACCCTTCAGATTTTAAACATGATTACTGTTGATTTCAAGTACAGTTTACAAATTTTCAGATTTATGTCTAACATAAATACAATCAATATTTATTATTTATCTTCACCAAGAGTCGTAATATTTTTTTCTAGGTAATGAATCCCTGGAGCGACAAAGGGTTTCAGAGTCGCTGTTTTGTGGTCAATTGGATTCAAGTTTTTCTTGTCGTAGCCATGAGTTGTGTTTCGAATCGGATCCATTTGCTCTCATCGTAAAAGGATTCGAACAAAACACAATGGCCGTAAAAATATCGTAAACCATCTTATTGGTTCTTCAAATTGCTTTGGAATTGATATTATCGAATGTTAGTTACGCCACTACAGATTGTATAACGTATCAATGTTTCTCGTGTATAATGTTACTTTTATGTGTTATCAAAATATATCACAGAGAGAGTTATTGCACCCATATAGGAAATGAGGTTGACTCAACATTCAAAATATGCTAATAATTACTGACTAAACGTTAAATGTTGATTAGCAATAAAATCTTGTTCAGTTCAAAAGAAAAATTCTTAATTCAATTTTTTAGGTCATTCAATATACCTTCACTATTTAATTTATAACGTCACCGAAAATATCGAATCGTATTAATTGGCATCCAATACAGTCGAGGTTATTATTGTTTTTCTTCCCTGTGGACATTATTTTTGATGATAGACATTACACAGTGATACTATTCACAGTTCGTCATAATTTGCTAGCGATCCTTTGTCATTTTTTGTGAGGGAGAAATGATTGCAGATCGCAGCGTAAAATAAATGCCTTAGGGTATCACAGACGCTAAGAAACAAATTAAACAATGCATGCATTTTGCAGCTAAGAGCTATATTCACCGTCCAATTAGAAAAACATACAATAACTGCAGTTGGAAAGTCTCTAATTTATCTATTACGTCTCTAATCTACCTATTATATTACGGTATAATAGGAAGATAAAGCTACCTACTATGGTAACATCTCTCTTAGAATCTAGCGTAGAAGTTGAAACTCATTTCCCACGTAAGTTTATAGTTTCCTCAGCAGAATGATATTTGCAGAGCTCGTAAATCATTCCATGTGAATAAAATCTTCTTTTACGACTTTGCAAAACCTAATGAAGAAACTTTGGTCTAATATTTTCATAGGAGAGGAGCGATAGGAAGGCAGTGAGAATGGTTTTGCAATTGAATTATGGTAACCAGTCATTACTGATATATACCATGAAATGAAAATATCGACCAAAGTCTAGCAAAGTGTTTATATCTTTGAATGATATTAATGGTATATCAGGATATAACACTTTGAGGTTATTTGTAGCATTCAGTCTTAACAACTATAGGGAAGGAAGAAACTAGATACATCATGAACAAGAAAAAGTAGAGATTTTGAACAAAACCCTCCCNGTAATGTTGCTGCCAGAAATCTCTTTTACGACTTTCAAAAACCTAATGAAGAAACTTGGGGCAATAATATCGGATGGCGATAAGGAAACTCCCAATATTGCAAATGTAAATGAGGTGTGATCCTTAGACTTTATTTTAATACCACCAGTTTTATTACTACGATAAAGCACTCTCCTTATAATTGCATTTAGCTTCAATTTTACTTTAAATCTAACCTTTCTATTGCAAATACTGTAATATATTAATGTACAACTTACGAGATATTCAGCAAGGTTGGTTTCACAAACGAAAATTTTCCAAGTTGTTGAATTTGTCTGTTGAACAGTTTATTCACGAATTCTCTGTCAAACTTCTGTTATTAATTGTTGTGGAAGCTTAGATGTGAATGTGAGAATCCCTTGAAAACCACGATTACTGTTTGCGAATTAGCAGATAACTCTTATTTCGGTAATTTGTCCTACTACTAGTAATTTTATCATCGATATGAAATTCACATTGAATTATGTGATTTTTTTTTAAATGTGTTCTAGTTGTCCAAAGCAAATATATTTCTTAACTCGCCAAGCTAGCAATAAAAAGGCAAATTAGCAGTAGGCGGAGGGCTAGAGTTTTATAGCTGTTCACGTTTGAGTTTCCATAGCTTTATAAGGATATTTCCCTCTCGGTTGATACATTTCATTACGGCTCATCTGGAAGAAGTTTTTACGAGGTTCTCAGGTGGTTAGTTTCGCACAAACCATCTCAGTGTCGTAAAAAAAAACGAAAATTGCTCTGAATATCTATGTCTTGGAAAAAGCTTCCAGAAAACATTGTCATTATTAGATATGTAAACAAAAGAAATGTGCGATCTTCTTCCTCGAAATTTTTCTCATATTCAATTCATTATTTCCATAATATCGTTATAAGTATTATAATATATAAATTCAAAGCAGATGCTTAAAAGAAACACCAATTTTGTTTCTAAATCGGAAGGACGGTTATATCAATTTAATTATTTTCGAATTAATTATCGTTGTTGTGGCAACGATAGGTATTTATTCAATAAATTTCATCCCGGCGGAATAAACATATTCCATCCACTCAATCTCAACAATCTGGGAAACAAGTAATAACTACAACAAACAAAAATAGAAATTTATTACGAAAGAACTTTATATAAAAAATCCACGGCAACAAATTAACGCACTTACATCTTACTATATTACAAAAAAATTGATTTGATTAGAAACATAATATAACTAAATAATAAACATAACTTTCAGTTAGTTCTGAACAGAAGAATTGCAGAAAAAAAACTATGCATAAAGCCAACTAAATCATATGAAAATAAACTCAAAAAAATAGTAGACAAAATTAATATGGACAGGCAAAAATAAAGATATAATTAGGTACAGTCAATTTAGTTAGTCTTGGTCAGTCGGTCGGTCAAAAATAGAAGAAAAAAATATCATTAACGAAATAAATTGAAATCATGAACAAAATATAAGGGAACAAAATATAATGGGATTTTTGTCTACTTAACTGCCTGTATATCATTAAAAAGTTTTCAGTTATATTATTTTACTGTTGCCGGCCAGTAGGACCAGGAGAAGAAGATTACAATAAGAATTCATGCAAAGACCATGAATTTATAATTACCATCAACTAATGGTGTTTTCTACTTATATATTGCAAAATATCTGTAAATAATATTCAATATATATTATATACACATTATAAATATAATACAAAATAAAGCATTACGTGGACGAATTCTCCGTGGACGAAATGTCCGTGAACGAAATGTCCGTGGACGAAAAGTCTGTTGGACGAAATATCCGTGGACGAAATGTCCGTGGACGAATTGTCCGTGGACGAAATGTCCGTGCACGGTCTCTAGCATACCGAAGTGAATATAAAGGCAACTATTAAAAACTATCAAACTTGATATGATTATATCAATTATAAATACGTTTAAATAGTTTTTTTCGAATCTTTTTCTAGATAACTCATAATTTTGTTCAAAAATGTACTTAATTAGTATCCAATATAATTTGTAGACATATTTTATAGTATCCAGTTACCAACCCATAGATATATTGTACATTTACATATCTAGCACATAGTTGTGAATCTCTGCGAACACTGCTTGACCCTAATTGGACTGACAAAATTTGAGAGGATTCTTTACACAATGATATTTAGGAAACCAGCCGGTCGAATTATACGATTTTATGTCAGTTAATAGCTTTTATCATATTAATGTACAGGGGAAAATTTTATTTACCCAAGATTGGTGGAAATAGTGTTATTATATTGAATGAATTCGGGTTGTCAAGCTTAAACTCCTCAGTTGGTCTTTAAAGGGTAAACAAGTTAAATATATACTACTAAAATAAAATTACATTTTAAATTCAACAAAGGTAAACGATATGAATTTTTCAATGCATTCCATTAATAACAGTTCACACTTTTCTTTTCTCCCATTGTCAGTGACACTCAGCTCTGTCTAACAACTCCATTGATGCAGACTACTAATTATCTCTCCTTTGCGTCTCAATAAAGAAGGCTCCGTAATTAGAGTGTCTCTCTTTCTCAGGAGTCACTGCAACAGACTCCTCGTCACTCACACAAACCAACACAAAACAAAACTAAATATTTAACTAACGGAGGTGTTTTAAATGAAGCTTCAAAGAGCAGTTCTCTGCAACACTAATTTGCTTTAGGAGAAACTTTTCTGTGACCAGGAAACGGGGAACTCGATATTCATAATAGGGCAAATAATTACTCAGCCATTTATTTTTAAATTAGACACATTGATACGTTCTATATTATATACTAAGTATATAGATTCGTTAACTGAAATAAAAGTATATATTTTACTAGCTATATATGATATAAATAAAGTTCAATGAATAAATGGTAAAAGATCGGTTGACAAAAATTTCATTTTTAAAATATTTCTTCTATTAGGGTTTTGATTCATTATTGCAGTATTTCTATATTGTTCTACATTATTTATCAGAATATAAAGCCAATATTATTTAATTATAGAATGTCGAGTATGTTTTCTATTTTATAAATCCTATTTACAATCACTGGTTACTATTGCACTATGAGTTGCTATAGGCCTATTTTAACCCTCTTTCTATTGTAGGCCTACCAAAGATCTGCCTAAAGGGTTGCCAGATGTCATTAATTTATTCCTTGAATGAAACCAAATAACAAATGTTTATTTTGGACACAGATTGATTGTTTCTTATATATTTACAATAGATAGGTTCTTTCTAAGTACTTTCTATTGAAAGCCATTTTCTATATAGCCATCACCCTGTCGGAAAAATATAACCGGCAGGTTATCCATTATTTTCAATTACGCTAAAATCGAAATATTCGTAGTATGAGTTATCATTGTCGGTAATTATCGTCGTTTGGTCCTTCAATTATTAGAGGTTATAATCGCGTAGCGAAAATAGAAATATTGCAAGTAAATATAAATTAAAAAACAACTAAAATACATATTATATAAAAAGTTGGAAGTAATTAATCTCTTCTTCTTCAGTAATTATTCAATTTATTATAATTTACGTTCATCATCTCTCATTTTCTTTCGAATTTTAGTTTATTTTTCATCTCATTCGCATAACTTAGAAGTTATTGAACCAAATTAATTGAAATTTTATTGAGACGATGGGTCAATGTATGTCCAGAGACCATCTAATAACATTTCGGAGCCATACGGTCAAATATGAAGGTCAAGGTCACTTATAACTAAATAACTCAAAAAGTGTTCAACTAATTAAATTGAAATTTGGTGGAGATCATTGTTCAATATCCAGGAACGATCTGGAAAGATTTTGGGAGCGATCGGGTTAAAGGTAAAAGATCAAGGTCAAGGTATTATATAACTCAATAACTCAAAAAGTTTTCAACAAAATTTCTTGAAATATGGTGGAAAGATGTTCATTATCCAGGAATCAGTTTATTAGATTTTGGGAGCTGATAGGTTAAAGGTCGAGGTCATTTAAAAACGGTGTCGTGTGTATGCGCTCTACGTGTGCCCGTCAGCTAATTACTTTTATTAGTAAAATTATTATATTTATTCAAATCATATTAGATACAAACAAGATTACTATCCCAGGTTAATTTAAATAGTTGGAATACAAACTTAGTTTCTGTGTAGCAGAACTTATTTTCAAATATTACCATTTTCAATTTTACTGTGCCTCTGTGATAAGAATCCAATCAATTATTCTTCTCCTTCATGCTGTAAGCTCCGAGTAGTTGAAGACATGCGTCGCTACCCAATGAAGAAATTATAGACGCCAATCTTCGATTATAATGGACGATAAATAACTTAATATCGCCGATGAAAAAAGAGTCGTCAAAAATTAGATTGTATATTTGAGAACTTTATCATAAATGTCACCCTTTCTGTTCATAAGGCTACCTAATGTGCCAAATTCAATTTTATTTTAAACTAAAGTAATGAAAATTATCACCAAATAAATTAAATATTTTTCCAATTAGAATCGGATCGAGAGAGTTAAGACACTCGCAATCGTTGGATATTGCCGACAAAAAAAAAACGCTGACAATAATATCAGAAATTATGACATTCTGGGACAAAAACAAATAGATATATACCGAAATCGAGAATAATAGACGATCTGCCGATTATAATTTTCCCAATTGGGTAAGCGAGTAAAGATTTAAGGAACTGCTTTCCCAATCCTCAGGTCTAACCCTTCCTCTCACTAAATTGGATTTAGGAGTTGCCTTTGAAGTCTCAGAATTTTTACTTCGATATGCACTCTTACGTGTAGGGTAAAAAAATTGCTTTGACGCGTGAAAGATTCATACTAAAGAGATTTCCATTGAGAAATTCAAATTGTATATTTCATGAACGAACCAGGCACCCACTGTCGAATGTTTCCTTATTTTTACTCTAGAGTCTAGACCAAACCAAAAATTTTAAAACCCCTGAGGTATTTTGTTTACTTAGAATGAAATGTCAATAAACTTATTACCGAACTTCAATAATTGAATAATATGGAACAATTATACTTGTGGAGCCTTGCTATAAACTATTTAATTAGATTATCTTGTTGTGAATACCTCATCGTCCGTGTCGCGTCGAATTTTCACTTTTGAGTCTTCTTAATTTTGTTACCAAATATGAATTTAATCGCACTTAAACAATTCATAATACTTGAATTCATGAATTAATTGGAGAAATATTCGTACATTGCAAATTGGTGCCAACAAGCAGATACACAAAACTTACTTCTAAAGTACATAACGAAAAAATTTAGAACTGAATAAATGATTTAAAATTGAATAAATAAATGATCGAAGAAAAAAGACATATTAGGTCAAAGACTAGGCCAAATCATTGAATTTATAAGAGAATTTATAGTCAAAGATCTAAGTAATTTAACTTAAAAGTAACGATATGTTTTTTAACTGGCACCGAAACACTGAGAGGACACGTCAAGGATAGTACACTGATTTGTTTGAACAAGCCTTAAAACGATTAACAATAATTGCACATGAATTGAGGGTAGAAACTTATTGTTTTGAAGATCATATGACAAGATATGAAATTTTGAGTTAGTGCGATAGAATAAACTGACCCTTATTAAGAACACAATTCCTATTTATAGAACAAAGAGTATAGCACTTGCACTGTCCTTAATAAATAATCTAATAGAATAGTAAATAAATACACGACTTACCCTCAACTAATTTGGAGGAGCAGTCACTACATGCCAATTTTTCTTAAAATGCTGACGTTAGGAAGTAGTGTTTCTAGATTTAAATGTTTAATAAATTTGACAGGTTGCGATAACACTTTTGATGAATACGGAGTGTTTCATTTCAGAAACGAAAAAAAAAAAAATTGACAGCTTCCATAAAAAGAGTCCACAAATGCCTCGTTATCGAGATATTGATATTACTGATTTAATTCCCTGATTCTAGGGAAAATTTCTTTACATATATAATAGGGAACTTCACATAAAATAACCTTGTTTCACAAAAACCTACCTCATCAAAACTGCTTAATTTTTTAGATAATGACCTCTTAAAGTTTTAAAAGGATTCCTATGTAGATAATCACAAGTACTTACGTTCCTGACCAATGGTTAGTAGTAGAAAATTAAACATAACAGACCTTAGTAGTTAGTACCTATAATAATGTAAGTAAATGTGTTTTAATTGTATGTGCAAACTAATTGAAATAGATTATTTATCCATTTCTAAAACCTAGTTACTCAATGATTATATTAAATAAATAGCTGCATATTTCTAGAAAGTATCTACTGTCCAAAAAATGTATGTCTATTAGTTATGGTTATAAAATGAAGTAGGTAAAAACTGGCTGTCTATGTCTATAAGCTCTGGAATTTCAAAATAAGAATAATTCCTCAGCCCATGTAATTATTTTTCAATTTATATAATTATAATAGTAAGTAAAAAGAATAAGAACAAACTACATGGTCCACTCCATACTTCAGCATATTTTCGATCATATGAGACAAAATATATTAAATTTAACTATATTTTTTCTTCTATTATCGAAGGTGAAGAACTGTTCGATAACTATGAAGTTACTCTTCCTAGTCTGTCCAATTGCTCACGGAGTTCACCGCCCAACTGCAGTTTGTGGACATTATTTATGTCTCAGTCTGAGTTGCTTTGTGTCTCTTCAAACACGTGTTCTGCTTAGCATAAATAGGGAATATTTTCTACCGCAGACTGACAGATCTAATTGACCTGAAGTGCAGTCTAGAGTCACTTTATTTGTTGCTACGATGCATTCTATTGTCGTGATTACACTTTTTGTAGTTCAATTGAACAAAAAAAGACCTACTTTATCCTATAGCATTAGTTTCATCTCTATCAGGTGGCTCGTGGTGCTTTTGTATGTTTTTCTTCATTCTCTTTTGCGTGTTCGAGATTTTATTTCAAAATATCAGTTTACCCATAATTCAATCTAAAAACATACGAAGTTCCAAAATTTCAAACAGAGTTAGTATGACCTAAATTATGAAAATAGATAAACTAGATAAAATTTTAAAGTAAAGATAAAGCGTTTTACCTAAATTTCTCTTTTTATTTAAAGACCCAAATTATTAATCAAATATTTCTTATAGAGATATTCGATGAAAGATATTCAAAAGAAGAGCTCTTAATTATGATAATAATATATTTTATTTTAAAATTAATTATATTTTAGTGCTTTACGTTGCTGCTACATTTTTTTATTCTTAACTAACTTATTCCTTTACATACTCTAATTATCTTTGCAAAATCTCGGAAAGTAATGTTTTGATCGGCAATATATATTCATTTATTTGTAATCTTCCAATTCGCATAACTCAAAAGTTATTCAACCAAATTGCCTGAAAATTGGTAGGACAATTGGTCATTATTAAGAAACTATTTGATTAT
The DNA here is from genome assembly GCA_947561585.1 of Caprella mutica. Classification (NCBI taxonomy): domain Eukaryota; kingdom Metazoa; phylum Arthropoda; class Malacostraca; order Amphipoda; family Caprellidae; genus Caprella; species Caprella mutica. The sequence goes on along the minus strand of CANNZV010000123.1, from coordinate 777,568 downwards.
ATTTTAGGAAAGATTGGGTTCATTAGTCATGGTCAAAGTCATTTGTAACTGAAAAGGTATTCAACCAAATTGCCTGAAATTTAATGGGTATTCCGCGACGGTTTACGCTCTACGAGTGCCTTTTCCAGTTAGGTCGATATTTTTTTGTCACTACAACAATAAATAACTAAATTGTAAGATTAAAATTTCCTCTAAATTTGAACTTCAAAATTGTTTAGCATATTTTTATTTTTAACAAATATTAGAATGTCAAAATAGAATATCGTGTTTAATGAAATGAAATTCAAAAGAATTGTTTTTATTATCAATATTATCAAAACATTAATTACTATACTGCATAAAATATTCTATGATGATCTATTATATTTCACCGGATTATATTTTAACGTCTACTTTTGAACCACAGGCCAAACTGACTAACGTCAAAGAAAAATGAAATAACAAGGGACTCGGAAATAGCCTGAAATGAAAAAAGATCCATAGGCGAAGTAACTTACCACTATTCAGTGAGTGTTCATTGATGCAGAAAAGCTACTCTGTAATTATAGTTCCCTCACACTAAAGAAATTATCTGTAAATGTGTTCACTCATTCGTTTGCACTCTATAAGCGCATTGTCTAATAATTTTCGAGAGGTGATAAAGTTCTACAGTAAAGTAGCTTGAATAAGGTCAGACTAACCCTCTAATGTGTTCTTTATTGCCCTCTCTCTTATTCCAAACAATAAAATCTACAAATAAAAGTGAGGGCATTTTATTCAATTCGATATTATTTGATTTGTTATTAAGAAAGTGAAAAAGGAGGACAGCAAATATGTAGTTAATGTTTACTTATCACATTATGTGGTCTAAACTTCACTGTATTTTTTATAATAAATAAAGAAAACTGTAATAAGAAGTATAATTCCAAGTATACATTTTTTAAAATGTTTTTTGTCATCGAATTTTGGGTATCAGTGTTATACAGTATATAGATTTTAATTATTTTAAATGAAAACTCCATTTAATATATTATTTTCATATTATATAGAGTTAAACAAATTCCTTTAATACAGTACACTAACTAAGAATTATTGAAAAAAAACATTTGATCAAAGCTATTCGCAAATGATATCAATCGATGTCCCAGTCCTATGAATACAAATTCTAATGCTAATGAATGGTATATTGAATTGTAACCATAAATTCACATGTTCGACTCCGGTAGTTTTTATATTTTTTTTACCTCTAAGAAGGGGGAAATGATTTCGATTTTAGTCACATCTGTGTTAATGACTTCAATAACAGATGAATTAGAAGGGGATAATATAATAGAGTAAATAAATAAATTTCAATATATTCTATTTTCTATATCTATTTATGTTTATATGTATTACAAATAATAAACTAGATACCGTGTAATATCGTACGAATTGAATTATATTTTTCTGGATAAAATATCCTGAAGTTGATATATTATTTTCATCAATATTTTTTCGTATGTTCTTTATATTTCTCATAATAATTATTAATATAACCAGAAGTAACAGTTCATATTCATTTAACTAAATAATAAGAATGTTTCTTTTCTCTAACTGAGTGTAAGGCAGAGTTCCATAGAGTTGAAAGTGCACACAGGGGAGTGTTGTGGGGCCACTCTTATACTCTATTTACAATATTACCTAGATTGCTGCGGCTTGAGTTGCAGTTTGGGATGATCGGTTGGTCTCTTGAATACAATTCTAATTAACTTCGGAAGAAGGTTACTTAGCTGTGCTATGATGTAATGGCAACAGGAGAATAATGGGAACATAGGAATGTGAACAACAAAGGGGAAATTTGACTCGGAATTGCATGCTTCTAATATGAATCAATATATTGGTTATACTTATTAAATTTCAATGTATAAAAGTAGCCATTTAATCAATATTCTATTAGGCGTGAAACAATAATTATCATAGTTTATTTTAGTTAGTTTTAACGTTAGTTCATTCATTGTTTCACATATCATTCAGTATGTATTGGAAAGTGTGAATCGAATGATACAAATCTCCTCTGATCTTAAAGTTACAATAGAAAAATGTTAATATTAAATTTTATTTGGAAAAATTTGGTTCGAAATTATTTTGTGCTACCAAAAATTATTCCATATATGGAAGTTAATGAAACATGGAAGAGTAAAAAATTTGATGATAATTACATAACCAGTCGTAAAATTGAAATAGTCGATTACTATTGAAGTTATATTCGAAATGATTCGAATGATATTCTCGACAAATAATCACCATGAAAAGTCAATAATTATGTTATTTTGCGTTAAATTATGTTCAATATTTACCGTAATCATCAATAATAGGAGATCTAACGGATATTTTTACGTGTCGGTATCTTTTCAAATATGAACGTAGAGTCATTGATTTGTTTTAAATTTTGTGATCTGATTTTGAAATAAGACAGAAATTGTCTCTCAAAGACATGCACGTGACCTAATATTAACATTATTCGATTTGCTGTTTGATTTACCTATTGTGATGCGGAGAAGCTCTTTCATAAGTTCTGCAATTTGTTCACTTTATTTTTGTATCATTTTTAAAATAAGACAACAGTTTATGTTTGTTGATGAGTTTTCCCATACTATTAATTTGATATTAAAAGTCATACATGTTGAAGCAAAGATATTTTGCAACTAACCATCTAATTATTATGATATTTACGTTACATTATATGGAGAATCAAGTAGAATTAATTGAAAAATTACGGTGGGTGTAAAATTATTATAAATTAATCTGCATTCACTATTCAGTTAACAGTTTCATGTAATTATATCAGTAAATTAAATAATATTCATATTAAATTACATTTTTCAAAATCCGAATTATAATTCTCCCTTCCAAGCTCATAAAATGGAGGTCTCGAGAGACTACAACTGATTTAATCGTAAATACAAAATTTCGAAATTCTATGCTGTAAGATCGCTATTATGCTCATAATTCATGAATATCTGAAAAACTAAATAAATACCGAATTTATAATAGTCATTTATAATTATGGTCCTATGGTCATTTTTTTGAAATATGAGTTAAATTTAAAATACTTCAACTCTGTACTGTAATACACTGAGATTCCGGGAGTATTAGGGATTTCTCTAAATTTACAAACAGATGTAAGGTATAGAAATAATAAATTAGTAGGGAGCTAAAATCATCATATGAGCAGTTGTATACAAGGGACATGATGGAGTACTGAGAAAAGAAAGTGTATCCATGAATAAAGTCATCTACTAACAGTCTGTGACTACGATCTTGTATAGAGAAAATCTATTCTACAAGCATCGATGACTGCAATCGCAAATGCAAGAGGAAAATGAAGAAGTGATAGAGTGAATGATTATTACGAGCCTACCCAGCACAAAATCTAAGACCTCGCAGTTGAAGAGAGTAACATTAACGCTCAATAAATACATACCTATAACTATACTCTCAATATACTCATCACGATGTTGATGCACAGTGGTGTGTTTACCTGGATCAAAGTGCATCGTCTCATTATTTGCAATGCAGGCCATTATCTCGCCACTCCTCTCGACAATTTCCGTCTTAGTAGCGTACAAGTAACCCTTCAGTCTTGCGAGACAAAGGCGGAAATGAGGCATCTTTGTCTCGATAGGAGACTTGCCTTCATTAGAGGCCAAATCTGCCTCACTCCTGTCTTCTCTTTGCCTCTCTAGAGCTCTCACAGGAACAACATGTGTATTGGCACAACAAATAATGAGCTGTGCATTCAGATCTCAATGGGATAATTAATTATTTTAAACTACAGTGATTGATCTTCTCTTTCATTCATTGTTTATATATATTATATATTGCAATCATCTCATAGTTTTAATTGAAACATAGTACTCTGAACAAAAAGTTTATTAATTAAGGATTATCGAGAAAAAAAAAAGGTTATAGTCTCTCAATTATTAACCAAAAAACATACTAACCAAATAATTAACATTAATTATATTTTAAAATAATCAACAAATCAATACCATTATCATTAATTCAAATGTACCAAAATAATGTCTCTACATGATGTTTATTTCTCAAATCACGTTTTCTAGTTTCCTATTATTTTAAAATTTTATAAAAATCGTCATCGTGTAACCAGATTTATTAAAAAATATCATATGAAATCAGTAACATTATATGAGTGATATTTAACTTTATTGGTGAACAGAAAACAAGATTGCTTTCTCTCTCTTCTATCGAATATTAATCCAATAAAAATATTAAGAATAAAAACACTCCCTCAGAACCAACTGTTGCCTTCTGTTCACATTTGCCTTTTCTCTGTTGTGTTAGGATATATTTTAAGTGATTGAAAGTGAAACACGCATGAATTACACCGTCACTCAGGCACTGATATTTACATTGTTCTTTCTTTTCAAATATTATCACCATGGATAATTTGCATTGTAATGATTTACTTACGAATGGCTTTTATTTAGAATTATCCTAAATTAATTTTTAAGCATGCCTGATCCTAGTTTGTTGTGTATTAATTGTCTGGTTTTAATATGAAGATCTTACAAAATGAACAAGATAATTATTGATGTTGAAGAGAAAATTTTTGATTTAGGTAATTTCTAATACAGATTGTTTTGCAATTGAAAAATCATAATCTACGACGATACATGATTCGAGGAAAATCAACAAGTAATTTGTAATCAATTAATGTCTCTTGAAGTCTATCATTTGACATTATCTACAAAAAAATCCTGACAATGATGTTAGAAATCATAATGAATACGATGAATATTTAGCGCAATCAACAACAATAGACGACCTTTCGATAGTAAATTTATCGACTGTGATATTCCTATACTTGATCGTTCATTCTATTGGTTTTCTTCACATTGTCTATTCTACTTTGTAATTGTATTTTATATAGTATAATATTTTCCTTCACGGAATTGCCCAAATCGAACAAATTTATATGTAGATCAATATTAGAAAAATATATCTATATGTGTTTTGCTCATAATATGGAAATAATATTTTCAATATAATAGGCATCGTAACGATTCTGCCTGATTTGAAATTTTACTTACAAAGCTACACTATCTAATTTTTCCAATTTTTCTTTTAAGCGCAGTTGGTTCAAAATAAATAGATACTAAAATGATAAATTCTAGTAAAATTGTTGTAAATTTGTATACATACAAGATACTGTTCTTGTGAAAATCTGCCAGACAATTACTTAGGTCGACCTGACGAAATAGTTATTATAGACATTAACCTAGGAAAAAGTGGACTTTGTGAATGAAGCCGTAACTGATGAATAATTTAAAGTTATTTAAGAAATATATATTAATGTAAAATTGTTTAATGCAGCAGTTATCACTTCATTGTATATCTCAATCTTACAACATTTTTTATTTAAAAATAATAGTTCATTAAAAAAAAATTCTTCTGACTTCAGCCTTGTCAGTTCCAAAGTTGGAGTTGTTAAATGAAGATGCAGTGGATTTGTAGATCAATGGAAGGCCCACTGAAGATCTTTGTATCCAATGCGCCAAATAAGTATCAATCAAACAGTGGGTAGGTAATTGTCGAAAGAATGGGCCTCATTTTGGTAGCAGTATCGAAAGAAGACAACTTTATTCGGAAGGTAATATTGTCGATATCAGACGCTATATTTTGGTAAGTGCCGAAAGAAGGCACCTTATTACAATAACAGCCCAGTGGGACTACAACGAATGACATGACTCCTAAGAGGAAGGCTGAGAAATATCCTCTGCACTTGCCTTTGTATTATGCAAATATGTGTTAACATCCTCCATCACACCGAAAGAAACGCTATTTGCTGTGATGGGTTCATTGAAGTGATTGATGGAGCTAATCTGCCGCTACTGATGGGTACTCTTCAATCTAGATATTTGGGAGCAGAGGACATTACTGTGAGATGGAAGTCATGAGAAGATATGCTGATAGATTTAGCATATTTTTCATTCAAATAGATAATCAAGACCGCTAGTATTACAATTTTCTGATGCTTATGTACAAACAGATATTACCTTCAACACAAAGTAGTTCATCCATATAAATTATGCGTTTAATTTCATCTTATTAATGTACGTACATAGATATTAAACAGAAATTTTATCATAAAATTGAAAAAGTATATTGTATATTAATATGCAGTGCTATAATAATAAAAAGCCTCCGTAATATCAATACTAAATTACAATAAATTAAAACAATTACACAAGAGCGACCTGAACTCAGTCCTCACTCGATAAGGGCCTTACATACAGCTTGTAAAGAACAGTTTGGGACTACATGGGATGACCAATTAAACGTGGCTGAAGACAGACCCATCATAATATTCAATCTGTACTTTTGCAAACGAATACTCCCATAACATGTATGTTATTTATCCTATTTATTATATATCACACCCAGAGGCTCTTCAATTAATATCATTAATATATGAATAACCTTCCCCAAGATATAAGTCAATGGCCGGATATGATACTCAAAACAAACCATATTCCAGAATGACGGAATATTTGATAGAACAATTTTATTGACATTAGTAAGTTTAATTTATTCAAAAATGATGTATAGAATCATGACTTAACTCTAGAAAAATTAAATGACAGCGGTAGCTAACTATATAAAAAATAGATAGTGTTCATTAACGAGTTAGAAAAAAATAATCATAACAAATGAACTTTATAAATTACAATTTTATGAAGACTTTATTCAATGTATCAAATAAAGGAAGATCGAAAGATGTATAGTAATAATATCATTGAAATGCTGATAGAATTATGTGGTTAAATATTGACAATTGGTTATTCGTCTATTTATATGATTAAAGCAATGAATATTCAAAGGAAGACTCCAAAGACTTGCCTGCAGGTATTTACTGTCCACAATGGCAGACAGAGGAATATCTTTGATGATGTGAGTGAATTGGCTTATACTATCAGTGCGATAAGAGATGGGGAATTTAATATAAAATGCTGACCGAATTATTTGTAAGAATATTGTAATTTCCATTATAAAAAAAATCCAATTTAAATAGACTATAACAAAGTGGATAAATTTATTATCGTAGATAACCTATACTTTTTTCAAATCAATCGTTAATACTTTTCTGACTAGGAAGGTGATATTGTCTACCGGACTACTAATTTTCTTATTACTTTACTCTCTATTAATTATGCATTCACAAATTAATTAAATTACATAGGAATATTTGGTGACTGTTCAATTGATCCCCGGTCAAAAGTTCTCCGGTCATTAGAACCCAGGTCATTTGATCCCCTTACCATTTGATCCCCAGTCAATAATTATTATTGTCCGGTCATTTGATTTCCAGTCATCTCTTTTATTTGCTTATATATTTATTTTACATACAATAATTTATTAGGATCTATATTTCTATATAAAAATTTATTTCTACAATTCAAATAATAAATAAAACTTGTGAAATAAATTGAAATCTTCCATTTATATAATAAATTTTATATTTAATAAAAAAATTTAACAAAATTCAAACTGCTGAAACTGATAACTGAAACAAATTAATTATTTTGTATTTAGAAATAATTTAGATTTACAACTAGTCAGAAAACATATGTATTACAGGAGATGGGAAATATTAACCAGCTGTTCATTGGTTCATTTGCAAGCTTGGTGAATAGGTATACCTAACTTTCAGTTAAGCTGTTTTCTCCGTAACTATTACAAACATTATGACCATGCAGGTAAGATAAATTGAAGATCATTTCATGATAAATATAATATACTTAAATTATTAGCCATAAAATGAGATTTGATCAATCCAATATACATGATAATAATGTTCGTAATAATTACGGCGACTACCGATAAAATTGTCAACTGAAAACTACCTATAAAATTGTCAAGTTACTCCTCAATTAGTTTCTGTACCAGTAGGAATAAATACCTGAAATATGTTCCTGATTTATTTGACTTGTCATATTATGTGCGAGTTGTAATAAGAATGGGGTATGCCTAGATGTACATTTGATTTTGCAGGAAAGTAAATTTGAGCGCACTTAGTGTAACTTATTTTAATAAAAAAAAAATCAATTCTTGTTTTTTTACTCTTATTAATTAATTTCTTCAAAAACTTAATTGACTGTAAGGTGCATATTTCTATCATATGTTATGTAATGTATATATAAGACCATAATTTGTTTCATTATTTTAACATTCGTTAATCAATATGATAAATTTCTTCCGATTATTTCAGATATTCTGTACATTATATTTCATTATTTAAATCTTCCTGCAAGGTATTTTTTAGTGAATGTACCAAGAAAAACCCTTCAGGAAAAAAACAGTAGAATAATTATGTCAATACATCTGTCAAATTACAAAAATATATTAAAAATGTATATAGTTAAATTTCTTCTATATATCTCAACCTGATGTCTTTTCTCGTGATATGTATTATAAAAAGTAAAAAATACAAAGATTAAATAGAATACAATTACTTATTACTCTTTTTAATTATTTTACTAGTATTGCATAAATGTCAAACATTTTCCCTCATTTCGTCAGCACAGTAGCTTCGGAATACATTCAATCACTCGTTTCTTTAACAGTTCCCCGAATATCGCCAGTGACTGTGACAGTTCTCACCAGTCTCTGCTATGTGAGAGTAGGTGTGTACGGTCGTAAAAGCTTTCCCTTCAAAACACACACTGCGGCAAGAAACAAAAGAACTACTGAGGAAGCTATTTAATGAGCAATAAAATGAGGAATTCTTATACTGCGATAGACTAACTTACTTGGAAAAGAGAGCTGGGGGAAGAATACGAGTTATTTATTGGGTAATATTTCGTCAGTTAAGTAATGTAGATTTTGCGTAAAAGCCTGTGCAGTATATGCAATTTCAATATTTATCAATATTCATTTATCAATAACATACCCCAAGAAATAATCAGAATGAAATAAAATTGACCAGAATGTTTTTCCAATTATAGGTATATTTTTATGGAGGTCTTCTTAAATCTGACACATATGTATATAGAGAACCTACATAATTATGATGCTACTAAACTAGAAATAATTCGTAATATAACTACGAGACTTCAGTACGAAGTTCAGTAAAATTGACTTGAGTTTTAATCAACACAATTCGTGTAAGATGGAAGTCTATATAATATACCCAGCACTTTAGTTTCTTAAGGATTTATAAGCTCAATTATTAATACAGGTTAATTGCAAGATAATTTTTACAAAAATGTTCATGAATGATGTAATGGTTAATTACTGAGTTCTATTAAAGAAAAAAGTAACTGCGAATAAAAATTTATGTAACCTTTTTTTGTATTGTGGGAAAATAAAAAAGTTGTATTTTACTATTTTCTACTTCAAACTTTCAAGATTACGAATTATCTATATGATCTCTACTCCAATATTAATATAGCCTTTGTTACAACAATAGGTACAATGCACAACATCAATAATGATACTTTGAATTTGGTCAAGATGTTTAGTAAGGATTTTATCCATCGCTTCTAACCAAAAATATATCCTTATGTGCTATATTGATATATGTGAGTAATACTGAGTATAATATAAAGCATCTAAGTACTCCTTTTCCATTCTGAAAGGTGAATTGTAATGTTGAATTTTAATTTTTGTTTCACGTAAGCAGTATAAAATTTATAGAACATTGTTAATCAATAGAAAGTAAATATAATTATAAATGCATCACTCACTTCACTTCTTTCTACGCTGTACGAATAACTTGAGTAATTTCTTCCATTTGAGAAGTTGAATGGGGCACACATTGCTCCTCTAGTAACATTATCTCACACACCAGCCGAATCTAAGTGTCGACAATGTCTGTTTAACAGGATTTAGAGAAGCACTTATGTTCATCAGGACGCCCTCTCTTGAGTAAATTGTGCAACTAATTTGTCTGTCGATGATAAAGACAAATAGAAAACAGACGTAAATGTTCAATTGGAGCATTGCCGTAAATGGTCCCTGCCAAAACTGTTATTGCTAACTACTTTCCAATGCTGGAACGGAAGATAAACCCCATATAAGTTAGTACTAAACAAATTGTTTTTAATGCCAAATAAATAAATTGTAAAGGTAAAATTATAAAACAATCCTTTATCTTAAAACATAATCTTCGATCCTTTCACAGTACCTTCCTTGTGGCTCATTTCGTGCCAACCTTTATGAATTTTGTAGCTTAAATAGTTATTGACTGCATAATGAATAAGGATCATTGCTCATCTTCAACCCTGGAACGACCAACGAGCCTGAGAGGATCGGCTTGATTTGTTGAAACTTTAATTGTCAATGATGTATTTATGTATCGCATTAATATCAATAAACATGAAAGCATTTACTGTTATATTTACTTAATATCAGTAGTTACCAGGCGAGCCTCTGCAGCTCTGAAGAAATAAAAGAGCTTTAGCGTCACGCAATTCGAGTGAAACTTGCAAAATCACCTGCAGGAATATTAGCTAAGTAGAGCCCAATAATTCTGAGATAAATTTCGTCCCGTTCATGTTATTCAGCAAAAAACAAATTAGACTTTGAAGAACTAAGGAGAAAATCAAAAGATTATCATCAGGTCTTTACGGGCAAGGAGAACACCAGCAGAAATTTGCACCGAGAAAAATGTATGGTAGATGGAAGGACATGGAGATTGAAATTTATAATGATATAATAGGTTTTTAAACTTGTTAACGGTACAAAAAATTTTCTGTGATCATGCATTTTATTGTTTTTCGTAAGGAATACTGAGAAGAGATTTGTTTTATTTCATAAAAAAAATTCTGCGGGATTTTATTCTCGACCAACTTTATTGTAATAATATTGATGTCACACCCATTGTTCGATGTCACAAATTTAAATGAATTTATCAATTAATAGTGAAAAAGATTATATTCAAGATGGATTAAAGCATTAAAAAGTGCCTCGTATAGTTCGGAAAATATTGTCATCCAAAAACACGGTTGCCTTTTTTTTTTAATCACCCTGTAATGTCACGATTGTACAAATACAATACTATAATGTCACTCTACAGTCAATGAGTACCCACTTTACTAGAAAATACAATACTATAATGTCACTCTACAGTAAATGAGTACCCACTTTACTACAAATACAATACTATAATGTCACTCTACAGTCAATGAGTACCCACTTTACTACAAATACAATACTATAATGTCACTCTACAGTCAATGAGTACCCACTTTACTACAAATACAATACTATAATGTCACTCTACAGTCAATGAGTACCCACTTTACTACAAATACAATACTATAATGTCACTCTACAGTCAATGAGTACCCACTTTACTACAAATACAATACTATAATGTCACTCTACAGTCAATGAGTACCCACTTTACTACAAATACAATACTATAATGTCACTCTACAGTCAATGAGTACCCACTTTACTACAAATACAATACTATAATGTCACTCTACAGTAAATGAGTACTAACTTTACTAGAAAATACAATACTGTAATGTCACTCTACAGTAAATGAGTACCCACTTTACTACAAATACAATACTATAATGTCACTCTACAGTCAATGAGTACCCACTTTACTACAAATACAATACTATAATGTCACTCTACAGTCAATGAGTACCCACTTTACTACAAATACAATACTATTATGTCACTCTACAGTAAATGAGTACCCTCTTTACTACAAATACAATACTATAATGTCACTCTACAGTCAATGAGTACTCACTTTACTACAAATACAATACTATTTACGGCTTATATAACTAATTATCTCCTATACTCACCAGGAAGTTTTAGCAAATTATTAGCACAAAAAATGTTATCGATCCACCACAGGTGCTACGGGAACTGTTTTACTACCACAAAAAATATCAACAAAAACACTGACTGACCATCTGCTGAATGAATGGATTACCTGTCTGGCGATAGTAAGAGAGATCTGAGTGAATGGTTTACCTGTCTCGTGATAGTAAGAGACATTTGAGTGAATGGTTTACCTGTCTCGTGATAGTAAGAGAGATTTGAATGTAATATTTACTATTTATTTGATTGCTCTATCTATTATATATTGATTAAATAGTTACACTTATAAAACTTAATACCTATCCTGTCTAAGTTCCTATATAAGATTACCTTATAGTACTACAAATGATACTTATGGACACAATCTCAGATTTTTCTCAGTGGTGGCTAGTATGGGGTAAATTGTGGACTTTGCTATATGATTTATTTTGGCTCCAGTCTTGAAATTATCGATAATTCTATATAATATCTTACTGAATTTTACTAATTGGTATCAATGACATCATTTAGTAAATTTGACAAATAATACTATTTACGAATTGACATTTGTAAATCATAATTCTTCATAGCAGTATAGTCTAATTGCAATTTATTTCATACACAGGAAACAAAAAATGATTTCCGGGAAATTCCAAAAAATTTCCTTGGGTTATTCCTTCGATATCACCACCGTCATCGAGGGGATGTCCCATTTTGACGTTATTGTGATATGAATATCCCCAAATGACATCGAGGGAATAATGATTGGATTTAAATATATTGTCCCTGGAATATTCCCTCCATATTAAGGGAAGGGCAAGGAATACCGAAATTATTATTCCCTCGATAACAAGGGAATGAAAAATATTTAGTAAGGGGATATTCCCTCAATATCAAAGGGATCAAATTGGAATATTCCGTGTTTCTTCATATGAATTAGTTAAAGGACACGTATTGTTATATACAAATTAAATGGAATGAAACGGAGAACGAAATGAAGTGATGTTTCCGGGATGCGAACCTGCAACTTGTTGTCTTCTGTTTGCAATTCTAGTCACTCGACCGTCCTGGACATAGTAGAAATAGGATTTCGAATGAACTTTATGCAATAGGATAACTCAAGTGCATCCTTAAGTAACCATTGATAAATATAGTTTCTTATTTCGTAGATTAATTCTTTCATTCTTTTAAAATCGTTTATTTTATAATTATTAAGGGATCAATTATTTTTCACTAATTCTTGGGATATTCACTCGATATCGTTAGGGGATCAACTAAATTTCTCAAATTCCTGGAGTATTCCCTCGATATCGTTAATGGATCAATTAATTTTCACTAATTCTTGGAATATTCCTTCAATATCGTTAGTGGATCAACTAATTTTCACTAATTCCTGGAATATTCCATCGATATTGGAAGAGGATCAACTAGCTTTCATTAATTCCTGGAGTATTCCGTTGATAGCGTTAGGGGATCAAAGTATTTTCAGTAATTCCTGGGACATTCCCTCGATAACGGTAAGGGATCAACTAATTTTCATTAATCCTTGGAATATTCCCTTGATATCATTTAACGATAGTGGATAATGAGGGAATATTCGTGGTTTCTACCTGTTTCTGCCCATGTAACCTGGGTAGAAAGAATCATTTTACAAAATTTTTATCAGCATACGAAAATAGTTGAACACGAAGTTGTTTTAAATACCATTCACTTTCAATACCTACATGGCAGCTCAGTGTGATAATATGGAGGCATTCCTTCCCACATCTCTCTGCTGAACTCAAAGCTTGGAATGCAAAACACTCCAATTAGCAACAAAGAAGTTAAAAGGATTGTCAACATTGATTGTTAGTAGTTATGTGCATATGAATGCACATTAAAAGGCTGCAATGGTGTAGTCGTGAGATTCACGGGAGTGAAGCTTAAATTTGATGTAAATGTTGATAGCTGAATTAGACTTAGAATTAGTGTATTTTCAGTATAATAATCAAAGTCGTTGAGAAAAAAATATGTTGCCGGTACTGGAATAAACTTGTGCACTTAAATTCAGTCATAATTCACTAAAATTGTTCTGTTGTTTTAGCTCTAACTAATACTAACATTGTTCTGTTGTTTTAGCTCTCACTAATACTAACATTGTTCTGTTGTTTTAGCTCTCACTAATACTAACATTGTTCTGTTGTTTTAGCTCTCACTAATACTAACATTGTTCTGTTGTTTTAGCTCTCACTAATACTAACATTGTTCTGTTGTTTTAGCTCTCACTAATACTAACATTGTTCTGTTGTTTTAGCTCTCACTAATACTAACATTGTTCTGTTGTTTTAGCTCTCACTAATACTAACATTGTTCTGTTGTTTTAGCTCTCACTAATACTAACATTGTTCTGTTGTTTTAGCTCTCACTAATACCAACATTGACACGGACCATCAATTTTGCTAATCATTTATTTCGGAACTATCTGTGACTAATGATTGGGATTTTTATCGCCAAATTGGTAGGATTTGAGATATTGCTGAGTCATTGACACCAAAAAGAGGGATGACCAAAGTTTATTTTTGAGGTGCGAGAAGATTTCTTTGATAAAACCATTTACGAAAGTTATATCATTATAAATATATTTCAGTACTCTAAAAGGTTGTTAATATAAATATTAATTTCCAAAATAAGAAAAGAATCTCAACTTTATCATCAGTTTAGATATCAATTCTCTACTTTATCATCAGATTATATATCAATTCTCTACTTTATCATCAGTTTAGATATCAATTCTCTACTTTATCATCAGTTTAGATATCAATTCTCTACTTTATCATCAGTTTAGATATCAATTCTCTACTTTATCATCAGTTTAGATATCAATTCTCTACTTTATCATCAGTTTAGATATCAATTCTCTACTTTATCATCAGTTTAGATATCAATTCTCTACTTTATCATCAGTTTAGATATCAATTCTCTATTTTATCATCAGTTTAGATATCAATTCTCTACTTTATCATCAGTTTAGATATCAATTCTCTACTTTATCATCAGTTTAGATATCAATTCTCTACTTTATCATCAGTTTAGATATCAATTCTCTACTTTATCATCAGTTTAGATATCAATTCTCTACTTTATCATCAGTTTAGATATCAATTCTCTACTTTATCATCAGTTTAGATATCAATTCTCTACTTTATCATCAGTTTAGATATCAATTCTCTACTTTATCATCAGTTTAGATATCAATTCTCTACTTTATCATCAGTTTAGATATCAATTCTCTACTTTATCATCAGTTTAGATATCAATTCTCTATTTTATCATCAGTTTAGATATCAATTCTCTACTTTATCATCAGTTTAGATATCAATTCTCTACTTTATCATCAGTTTAGACATCAATTCCCCTCAATAATTTTGATCAGTCTCGTTCCTCTTAAAAAACTCCTGCAAATTGATTGGCTCCGCTACGGTGGATTTCATCATATTTCTCATAAGAAGAACGATATTGTTTTTACGGGGAGAAGCTCCTCCAACTGATGAAGTAAATAGAGAGTCTCATTTCTAAGTGATCATCTATCTCAGATACAGGGAAAATATCAATCCATTATAATTGTTACGAATGATATTATGTTATACTGAACATCATTCTTTTTGTATAGTAGAGCTCTCTTGTTCGTGGGGATGCGTACCATAAATTCAATGAATTGAAAACTAAAATATCGTAAAATAGACCACAAATATACTGCTATATGTATAAATTGTGAAAATTAAAAGCCGAAAAGATTTTAGAAGAGTATATTTTTCACTCTGAAAACAAAAAAGAATTCAGTTTCAATTAGTGGTGAAATATAACAAATAGAAGGTTATAATAGGCTATGTACTATGTGAAGCGCAGACCAATTTTTTGTTGTCCTTTTGATCAAACTTGTCACTAAAAATGAGATAATTTTTGAAAATAATCCTTTAATTTATATATTCAGTATTACAACCTATAGAAGAACCATCGGATAATAATCAACCAACGAGGAAAAAAATCTACAATATGCTCCCAATTTCATTATACAGTGAGCATAGGATATGCGAAAAAAGAATTTGTAAGTTTAAAAATAATTATGTTTTTCAATTGATTTTAATTCTTTCAATTGATTTTTATTTTTATTGAAACATTTTTTAAGAAGTAAAAATAAATTAAGTTATTTTCAAAAACATTTCGAGATAATAAAATTTGTAGAATCGTAGATGATTTATTTATATAGAACGACAGTTCGTCAGTTCACTCTAGACTTTTTACAGGCAATTATTAAAACTCGTTCTGTAACATAAAAGCAGGTTGCAATAACTGATAAAAATAGAGAATAAGAGAGAACTAGGATAAAAACTCAGATTAAAAAAAAAGAAATAAAGCTAGAAAAGAATGTATATAACAAAAAGAAACTCAATGCAGTGTAAAAACGATATTGTGAAAATGGGTGCTTCGTCCACAGAAAATTCGTCCGTTTTCTTTGAATATAAAGAAAGACATTATTGAATGTTAACAATATATGTAAGAGATGATTGCAGTCGCATAAAATCAGTTAGATGAAAATAATACATATATATTCAGCAGTTATATAACTGTTGATGAAAATTTATTCAATTTAGCTAATATATTATGTCATTTATAATTAAAAAATAAAAATTAAATAAAATAACTTAATCAAATAATTAAATTGAATAAGTTTACTTTTTCAGCAATGCAAAACATAGGTAATAATTGTCAAAAAATTTATATTTCATTCGAAGTGTATTGCAATGCTAGCTTTATATTTGTTCGTCAACATCTCGCTATTTATTTGGCCTTTCATGATGTGTGTCACCTCTCTTTGTTTTAATTCTTTTAGTTTGAGTTAACTCTTCTTCGTTCATATTTGCACGATTAAATTCCAAATATTAGGATGCTCTTTCTTGAACATTCCAAAATTCAACTGGATATAACGGGTTTTTGCGTTTGTTTCGTCTTCTCCGTTTTGTTCCAATGTACGTAGCTTCAAAGTAGGTAAAAAACAATTGGCATCCTCGAATAAATTTTCATCAACGACAACATCTACAAGTGTTAAGAACGCAAAGGCATCAAACATTTTATCTTAAATTAAATTTATGAAATTATTATATATTTATCAAGATTAATGTTTCATAAAACAATCATGAATGGTGCATTACAACAAACTTAATGGATACAATAAAGTATATTAACTATGTACTATCACCTACATACATTGAACTACTTTATATCAAAACATTAATCATAAGAGCTTGTTTCATTGTGTTTGATGGATGAATTTTCCGGTCACGATGAAAATGGCCTTATGTGCTGGAGGTAAATTTACAAATAACGCATGAAGCTGACAGTGAACTGGAAATGAAAATATTCTATTTAATTTTCACGAGTGTTACCCTTCATATATAATTGTATCAATTAATTTGTAAGTATGTGAGAAAATTGATGAAAAATTCAATAATATTAATTAAATTTATCATATATTATATTTATTAACATCATTAAAATGTAATAACTTAGATTGGAATATGATCCAAATTAAAAAAAAGGTTTCCACATTTTAATTATTATTCATCCAATAAAGAATAATGGGAGCAAGTAAAGATGACGGCCCAGGGTCCGTTAGGGCTGATCCGCACCATCGCTTCGGTCACGCTCCAGTCACGGTCCGGTCCTATCCTTGTGAATACACATGTTCGGTCCGGTCACGGTCCGCTCTCGCTCCCGTCCCTTCCGTATCATCTGATTTTGCAGTGATTATCATTGCACTTAATTGATGAACAGGATGAGAGAAAACAAAAAAGTAGATACTCTGAGTTCATCCTATGCTAAAAGACAGGAAGTGTGAAGTATATCTACTCGTTGTATCCTCATCTAATAGATGACAAAACTAAATTTTTCTATTAATTTCGAATGACTATTAGAAAAGAAAACATGCAACACTGAAAACACAATCACTCCTACAGAAAACTGACTGTATATTTAAGAATCTAGACTTCTAGAGTATAAGGTAAGAAATATTATATGTCACTCGCGTTTGACTGATATGCAGCAATATCAATCGATTTCGCTCCACAATCTGTTGATCTATCGTTAGCGCAGCCATCGACCGATAGCGCAACCAACGATCGATTGCTGCGCTTTCGAATGATAAAGAATGTATTTAGTTTAGGCATATAAATGGTATATTTAATAGGGAAACCATCAACCGATTGTTGCGCGTTCGATTGATATGGATTTCTATAAATTCTATAACTAATGGTTACATTTCATATGGTAATCATCAATCTAAATATAACAATTATTCTGTTTAAAAAGACAATATCTTTCCATTAAAATCAAGACAATTCAATGCATAAACTAAAAAAATACCTATCATTCGAAAGCGCAGAAATCGATCGATAGGTGCGCTATTAATCGATATAGCTATGCGATAAAATTTGCCAATTAGATGCATAAGCTAAAATAATCTTATCATTCGAACACGCAACAATCGATAGATGGTTGCGCCATCGGTCGATGGCTGCAATAACGATTGATCAATAGATTGCGCAGCGAAATCGGTCGATATTTCAGATCAGTCAAATGTGTGTGACATATGAATTATGTATGTATAGTAATATTCAAGATAAAGCACGCAAATAATAAAATTGGACCGCGACTGGAGCGTTGCTAATCCACACTGGCAGTGCCGCTCCGCTCACGGTCCGATCACGCTCCAGTCAAAATATATTTGGATTGGATCGTGACCGGAGCGTGACTGGAGCGTGACCTGACTGGCACTGTCAGTGTGGATGCTCTACGTGAAATGCATTAAAGAATATTGGACCGGACCGTGACTGGAGCGTGAGCGGAGCGTGACCGGAGCGATGGTGTGGATTAGTCCTTAACTGCACTAGGATAGTTTCTGGTCCGTTATCTTTACTAGCTTCAATTCTGGTCCGTTATGTTTACTTGGTTAAATTATTAATATTTGACCAATAAGTGGGATAAGAACATAATTTGGAAATCATAGATACCACATTAAAGGATTTAAGCAGAAGTTTTTTCCAATTTTCCAAATGGAACACATTTTTGTATTAATTCTTACAATTAATAAAATATGCAAAATTAATGTATAGTCATTAATATTATCATTTATACGGTTGTATTTTTATAAAATACTAAAGCAAATATTTTTTAAAACTAAAAAATGTATTCTGGTCCGTTAACTTTACTAGCTTATTTATTGGTCCGTTATCTTTACCAGCTTCATTTCTGGTCCGTTAACTTTAATTGGTCCGTTTCAGGTCCGTTATCTTTACTTGCTTCGAAAAATGAGTCATTCGACTGTTCGTAAACGGGTACTTTTTAAAATAATTTATAATGATTTATTCAATTTTGAATGCGGAAACACATAATTTAATTTCATCATAATATATGTATTAAATTGACCAATATTCATGACATTGTTTTTTATTTATTTTAGTATCTTATATACTAATACTTGTTTTACATTATTGTAAAACTTCGGTAATTCTATATACCGGTTGTTCCACTTAGGAGTGACCGATAACAAAACGCTATAAAACCTAATCCAATGGTGATAGGACCCTCTACTCTTCGCCATTCTTTTCATAAAATATTTCAAGTTTTTGTGGCAGTAAAATGAAATTTCTACCAAATTATTTATTTAAGTAAATACCTCTACATGACCGCAGTCTATTTCCAGGCATTTCTGCAATCGCCGCTGGTACTCCATTATAACCTGCCGGTATACTATGCCTGAGTGAGATCCGTGCTTACTTGAGATATTGGCATATGAGAGGCGGAGAGTTGATTGTGGGCGTGGCGATATTGCTTCAGTATCAAGTGTGCCACGATAGTGAGAGTCTGAGTAGCTCTGTGTTCCAGTTGATAATGTATTTCGGGCAGAGTTGATTGTAGTGACAGGGATTTATTACACAGTAGAGCTCCTCTATGGTGAACTTCAACTGGTTCACTAAGAGTTTACTCTACTAAAGAGAATTGAAGAGATGAATAGAGAACTTTTCTCGACAGACTAAATATTTTTTTAAAATAAATTCATTATAGCTACAGGGTATTTTTTCTCAGAATTAAAAAAATCAGAATGGTTTACTACATATGACTCCATTATAGAGGAGCTGTACTTGTACAATGTAGAGCTCCTGTTTCATGACATATAACTGATTTGTATTGTGATAATGTGTAAGTCATGTATAGCACGGATTTTATCATACATACATAATTAAGAGCTACTCAGAGCTACTATCGTGACACACTCGATACTGCAGCAATAACGCCACGTCCACAATTAACTCTCCGCCTCCATATGCCAATATCTCAAGTAAACACGGATATCACTTAGGCATATATATAGTACACCGGCACATTTCTTTGGTAATTTGCCCTTCAAAGGCTATTTCAATCCTTGTCTTTAGCTCGTCAATAGTTCTGAACTTGATGAACTCCCTTTACAAGAAATCACAGGGGTTTAAGTTTGGTGAACATGAAGGCCATTGCATGTTGGAAGAACCTCGGCCCATCCAGCTGTTCGGTAAATTTTCGTACATTCAACATGCCATAGCCTCCATGTTCATCGGACTTAAACTCCTGTGATTTCTTGTTGTGGGAGTTCATCAGGTCAAGAACAATTGATGAGCTGAAGACAAGGATTTGAAGGGCACATCACCGAAGAGATGTGCCAGCAGGTTATAATGAGGTACCAGCGGCGATTGCAGAAATCCCTGGATGAGGAACATGTTGAGGACATTCCTTGAATAATCCTTTAGGTAGAAATTCAATTTCAATTTTAATACCACTCCTTTACCATCAGTGTTTGTCTCGTCTTCTTCTCCAGAATTTCCGTCCAAAGTACAGTTAAGAGAAACTCAAACACAATCAATAAATATAGGTGAAAATTTTCCAAACTAATTGTTACTCTTTCATTTTGAGTTTCTTCGTATTATGATTCATTATTGAATTAATAGATCAATTGATGAAAATAACACATTATTATTACATATGACTTTATTTTTTGCACAGAACGATGTGAGTATTACACACTAAAAACAAATAACAGACTAGTTCTTTTTTGAAAGAAAGTTTAATTTTGTCCTCTATTCTTATAGTCTAAGAGCAATAATTTATATATTTTCTTTGGTAACAAGTGTTTTCCTGCTCATTTTTGGAACTTTTCATCCTGTGTTTTGTTTGTTTAGAATTGTATTAGATGTTTCTAAAATGTTGCCTGTCTTTTTTCTCACGTATATTTTCTTAAGAGAGGGGCACATATGTTCCACTTACGAAATCAAAATGAAAAGTATTGGAATCTAATTTCAACTTAAATATTATTTCTCTTCGTTCGTTCATCCTCTGATTTGTATATTAGTTGGTTTTAACCGATATGGATGAAGTAAAAAGATACTTAATACGGAGTTCATTTCTATCTAATACAATTGGAAATCTAATAAATCAACCCCAACCCCCTCATGTTACGAAGATCGAAAAAATCCACTTTATCCCGTCACAAAAATTCAACAGCATATAGGCATTAATTAAGTAGCTCTAAATTGAAAGGGAACTTAAATACGTTAAATATAAGAAAAGAATCTTAAAATAGTTATAAATTACAAAGAAGTTATTTAGAAAAAAAAATAGAAGTTATAAATGACTTTAGAGGAGTAGAAAATTTGAATGACTCTGTAAGTATATATTAAAAACAGCATGTTTATAACGTGTAAAATGGTGTTGTCCTGGTACAATTATGAAAAGCACAGGAATTAGCCTCAACTGAACTATCTCAACAACTAAGAAATTAAATTGGTCGGTGTTGCTCTCATCTGAGTCGTAATGAACAGCAAGCGATAACGCGACAACTGCTGCCTGCAGTTGGATGGAAACCACATGAAGAAAGGCATCATGTAAAGAATGTCTGCATATTATAAAGCATGACGAGATGCTGTACTTTTAAATGGCACTATGTTGAAATCTTTGTGAACTTCAGAGAAGGAAACGGAGAGGTTTTTAGAGATGTAGGATTTTACCTTGGGAGAAGGTATTTACGAAATGGGATGATATGATCAAAAACTACGAAAATCGAGGTAGTTATTATAATAATTATTGATCGTAGACTTGATTGCAAGTCACATGAAAGAGACTTTTACAATTATTTGTGGATGCCTTCATGAAAATTTTTTATACTCGATTAAAATTATCCATTGATGAATAAATTGAATACGTTAAACTAGTAACTAATTTATATGATGATACAGGGACATCATATTCAGTGTCATATTGCTAGAGAAAGTGTAGCATCAAGTTCTTAATATCGGTATATTACCAGCTCTCAATTCTAACCTCGACACAGAAATGTTCACGATAGGCACTATATCAGCCAGTTTTTAATTGTTTGATGCGGCATCATACACTTTATTGCACCCAGAGAGTGTAAAAGTGTAATAACAATGATTTTAATGACTTTTTTTTAAATCCGTCCCTTTGTATGAGTTTTCATATTTTTATTTATTATATACAAGTTTCCAGCGAAATCCCGCTCCTAGAAAAACTCTCAATTAGGACAATCGAATAAATGTTGGACATGTCTCGCACTTCTTGTAGTTTTTGTTGTATTGAAAATATTTTTCGACTAACTTTGGTAATTTGATTGGTGGTTTTCAGTTAAGCTGTTTTCGCCGTAACCTATGCAGGTGGGATAGATTATATGTCATTTTGTGGTAGATGACGTATTTTTTTTATAACAACTTAATATTTTTTAATTAATCTAATCTGCATGAATTACAGTGAACACAATTTAACTGCAAATGACCTCAAATATATTAGGTGAAGTAGGTGCGAGACATGTCCACACTCTTTCGATTGTTATAAGTGTGAGTTGTAACAGGAGTTAATTATCCTCTCTCATACTTTACTGTATCTATCAAATACATTATGGCACACTATTAATAACTGCAAACCATACAATTTGGTAGCTATCAATCAGTATGACCATTAGAAGCTACTGAGTGAGCAGCTTTATTTCCCTTACTATCACAAGTCATTAATTTAACAACTAAAGTTATAATGCGATCATTGCCCACTGTAGTTATTATCAGACCAATTACCCGGTAATGAATGTGTTCAAATATCACCGTCTGCTTCGATTTAACACCATTTGCTGGGCATATCACCACCCATTATTCTTATCCATCAGGTAACCTAAAGCCCCGTCTACACAGTGCAAGTTTTTGCAATAAGTTAGACAATATTGAAACAAATCCATAGAGTGTCCACACAGTGTAAGTTAAGTTTCAACAAATGTTAAACTCAACCAGTCTCAGTTCTCTGCCTCACAATCGGGAGTTACAAGATTCTAAATCACCTGACCAACTACAATAATGTTTCTCTAAGGGAACTAACATCACCGTCTGTCTACGATTTAGCACCATTTGCAGGCAAAGCAATGCGATTTTACACTGCTGGGCAATCACTCAAAATAATTGCAGATAGCCTACTTCACGCCTCAGATTTATTCTCTCAAGTGTCTCATTTTCTCCTCCAAAAAATTATTTGGATTCTCTCATTTCTTCTCCTATGCAGCTTATCCTACACAGTCCATCATAATAGAGAAGTACTACAGTGACCATAGAGAGGTACTGCAGTGACCATAGAGAAGTAGTGCAGTGAACATAGAGAAGTACTGCAGTGACCATAGAGAAGTACTGCAGTGACCATAGAGAAGTACTGCAGTGACCATAGAGTAGTACTGCAGTGAACATAGAGAAGTACTGCAGTGACCATAGAGAAGTACTGCAGTGACCATAGAGAAGTACTGTAGTGACCATAGAGAAGTACTACAGTGACCATAGAGAAGTACTACAGTGACCATAGAGAAGTACTACAGTGACCATAGAGAAGTACTACAGTGACCATAGAGAAGTACTGCAGTGACCATAGAGAAGTACTACAGTGACCATAGAGTAGTACTACAGTGACCATAGAGAAGTACTGCAGTGACCATAGAGAAGTACTACAGTGACCTTAGAGAAGTACTGCAGTGACCATAGAGAAGTACTGCAGTGACCATAGAGTAGTACTGCAGTAACCATAGAGAAGTACTGCAGTGACCATAGAGAAGTACTGCAGTGACCATAGAGAAGTACTGCAGTGACCATAGAGAAGTACTGCAGTGACCATAGAGAAGTACTGCAGTGACTAGATAGAAGTACTCTAGAGGTTGCAAGTTACTATGGTGGTCATTCCAAGTGATTCTTGAGCTGAGAATTAATGAACTTTGGCTAAAATGAAATTTTAGTTAAGATCATATCCAATCAACAAACTTAAATAAAGTAGAAAATCTTCGTAAATAAGTAAAATTTAAAAAATTTAAAAGAAATATTCAAACTTTATTTTTTAATAACAACAAATAATCATATAAGTTAGTCACATTCTAGAAATGGAAAATTTCAATACCTATATTGAAATTTACCAAATTGGTATAATATTATAATTATGATCATTCTTTCCACTACACCATTTTACGGTCAAATTAAATAACATCAACATCAAATTAAAAAAGATCAAATCGATTTAAAAAAGATGACAATCAAATTAAAATAAATCAAGTTCAAATTAAAAAACATCAATCAATATAAAATAAATCAAATTCAATTTAAAATAAATCAAATTCAATTTAAAATAAATCAAATTCAATTTAAAATTAATCAAATTCAATCTAAAATAGTTAGTATTCATATTAAAATACATCGAATTCAAATTAAAACAAAATTAATAATAATGAATATCTTCAATTTACGAATTTTTTCACTTATTGAAGCGATTATTCATTTTTTAATTAATGTAAGTGTTACGTAGATTATATAAAATTTCAGATTTTGTTTAATTTTAAAGAATACAAATTATAATTTTCATGAAGCAAAAAACAATTTGAAGAATTATTAGGGCCAGTAAGCTTTTTGGTACTTGCACATGGTAGGTACCAAAGCTCATGGTAAGTACTGAAGCTCTTGGTAGGTACGTACTAGGTACTGAAACTTATGGTAGGCACCAAAGCTCATGGTAGGTACCAAAGGTTGCTTATTGTTCCTTGCCAATGTTGCATAATGATGGTTGTAATCAACTGTATCATCATTAGTTGGTGTGATGTCATTCAATGACAAATTTTAATGAGCAAGAAAATTTGTGAAGTGTTTCTGCTCGTGATTATATGCCTATATGCACAGAAATGGAGTGATGTTTGGAATTACGTCATCGATTTTCTCTTTTAAATAACGCAGTCTGTGTTCTGTTGATATGAAAAATCGTAAATTGAAGATATTCATTATTATTAATTTTGTTTTTATTTTAATTTGATTTATTTTAATATGAATAATTACTATTTTAAATTGAATTTGATTTATTTTAAATTGATTGATCTTTTTTAATTTGAACTTGACTTATTTTAATTTGAATTTGATCTATTTTAATTGAATTTGAGCTTTTTTAATTTGATGTTGATGTTTTTTAATTCGACTGTAAAATGATGTAGATGGCTTTGATGATACAATTTAATATTTAAACAAGAGTACATTTCAGAAAATCTATATAACCCCACTATATTGAGTGGTCATATGGCCGAACTAACAAACTAATATTGTTTTCACGTGTGGAATATGAACTAATACAGACATTAATATCTGATGGCACCTGATTGCTTGTGACTTTAATACAGAAAATTTCAATTTATCAGTCTCACAACAATAGGTCTTTTAACTAAATGTAATTACTTAGTGAGGTTAACTGTTAACAATATTGACAGAATTGAACGTCGATATATCAAGATGTTGATTCCATACGTTTCTTTGAAAGAATTTTCAACAGATTATTTTATGATTATTTACTTTATTAGAGTCATAAGGACACACACAAAGCAGTCTTCAGATCACACTCAGTGTAGTCTTTAGAGCACACTCAGTGTAGTCTTCAGATCACACTCAGTGTAGTCTTTAGAGCACACTCAGTGTAGTCTTCAGAGCACACTCAGTGTAGTCTTTAGAGCACACTCAGTGTAGTCTTCAGAGCACACTCAGTGTAGTCTTTAGAGCACACTCAGTGTAGTCTTCAGATCACACTCAGTGTAGTCTTTAGAGCACACTCAGTGTAGTCTTCAGAGCACACTCAGTGTAGTCTTCAGATCACACTCAGTGTAGTCTTTAGAGCACACTCAGTGTAGTCTTCAGATCACACTCAGTGTAGTCTTTAGAGCACACTCAGTGTAGTCTTCAGAGCACACTCAGTGTAGTCTTTAGAGCACACTCAGTGTAGTCTTCAGAGCACACTCAGTGTAGTCTTCAGAGCACACTCAGTGTAGTCTTCAGATCACACTCAGTGTAGTCTTTAGAGCACACTCAGTGTAGTCTTCAGATCACACTCAGTGTAGTCTTTAGAGCACACTCAGTGTAGTCTTCAGAGCACACTCAGTGTAGTCTTTAGAGCACACTCAGTGTAGTCTTTAGAGCACACTCAGTGTAGTCTTCAGAGCACACTCAGTGTAGTCTTTAGAGCACACTCAGTGCAGTCTTCAGATCACACTCAGTGTAGTCTTTAGAGCACACTCAGTGTAGTCTTCAGAGCACACTCAGTGTAGTCTTTAGAGCACACTCAGTGTAGTCTTCAGAGCACACTCAGTGTAGTCTTTAGAGCACACTCAGTGTAGTCTTCAGATCACACTCAGTGTAGTCTTTAGAGCACACTCAGTGTAGTCTTCAGAGCACACTCAGTGTAGTCTTTAGAGCACACTCAGTGTAGTCTTCAGAGCACACTCAGTGTAGTCTTTAGAGCACACTCAGTGTAGTCTTCAGAGCACACTCAGTGTAGTCTTTAGAGCACACTCAGTGTAGTCTTCAGAGCACACTCAGTGTAGTCTTTAGAGCACACTCAGTGTAGTCTTTAGAGCACACTCAGTGTAGTCTTTAGAGCACACTCAGTGTAGTCCTTAGAGCACACTCAGTGTAGTCCTTAGAGCACACTCAGTGTAGTCTTCAGAGCACACTCAGTGTAGTCTTTAGAGCACACTCAGTGTAGTCTTCAGAGCACACTCAGTGTAGTCTTTAGAGCACACTCAGTGTAGTCTTCAGATCACACTCAGTGTAGTCTTTAGAGCACACTCAGTGTAGTCTTCAGAGCACATTCAGTGTAGTCTTTAGAGCACACTCAGTGTAGTCTTCAGAGCACACTCAGTGTAGTCTTTAGAGCACACTCAGTGTAGTCTTCAGAGCACACTCAGTGTAGTCTTTAGAGCACACTCAGTGTAGTCTTTAGAGCACACTCAGTGTAGTCTTTAGAGCACACTCAGTGTAGTCCTTAGAGCACACTCAGTGTAGTCCTTAGAGCACACTCAGTGTAGTCTTCAGAGCACACTCAGTGTAGTCTTTAGAGCACACTCAGTGTAGTCTTCAGAGCACACTCAGTGTAGTCTTTAGAGCACACTCAGTGTAGTCTTCAGAGCACACTCAGTGTAGTCTTTAGAGCACACTCAGTGTAGTCTTTAGAGCACACTCAGTGTAGTCTTTAGAGCACACTCAGTGTAGTCCTTAGAGCACACTCAGTGTAGTCCTTAGAGCACACTCAGTGTAGTCTTCAGAGCACACTCAGTGTAGTCTTTAGAGCACACTCAGTGTAGTCTTCAGAGCACACTCAGTGTAGTCTTTAGAGCACACTCAGTGTAGTCTTCAGATCACACTCAGTGTAGTCTTTAGAGCACACTCAGTGTAGTCTTCAGAGCACATTCAGTGTAGTCTTTAGAGCACACTCAGTGTAGTCTTCAGAGCACACTCAGTGTAGTCTTTAGAGCACACTCAGTGTAGTCTTCAGAGCACACTCAGTGTAGTCTTTAGAGCACACTCAGTGTAGTCTTTAGAGCACACTCAGTGTAGTCTTTAGAGCACACTCAGTGTAGTCTTTAGAGCACACTCAGTGTAGTCCTTAGAGCACACTCAGTGTAGTCTTTAGAGCACACTCAGTGTAGTCTTTAGAGCACACTCAGTGTAGTCCTTTGAGCACACTCAGTGTAGTCTTTAGAGCACACTCAGTGTAGTCCTTAGAGCACACTCCATGTACTTTATGTGAAGTTTATCTAATTGATTAAAGGTTGATGAATTATCTTTTTACCTCAATAATAACTCATTGTGATGTAATTTATTTTTTGCTTGTTAAGTGCTGAGGAAATCTGCAGCATTTCCACGGATGGAAAAGTTTTCATTTCTTAAAACTGAAATTAGGGGATTTGAAAATTATTGGAAATTGCAAAGTCCATTATCCAGAAATAATGACATTTAGTCTACAGGCTGAAAACAATCAAAGAAGTTATGAACTATGTAGAATAGAATGGAAAGTATTATAATTAATTATTAATTAATGATATATCTAATCCAATCTGATAATTAATTAATTAATTTAAAATTTCTTAACAATCCAACAAGAATACAATCTTATTTACTTTTCAGAGAACAGAACACAAATGATAGGAAAAACAATAGTAGTCAATATTGCCAATTGTGTTCAAAGTGAGTTAAAGTATTTAGCACCCTATGTTTGCAAATGTGAATATCAGGTGAGTGGCGCCATCTAGTGAGTGGCAAAATGAATATGTGAGTGATGAACATAGAATCACATAAATGTTTAACCAATTTATAGATTAATTTCACTTAATATAAATATACTATTTAAACTATACTGGCATTATATAGATAATTTCAAATGTATTATATATAGAAAATATATTTAGTTTTAGTAATTTTATTAGGTAAACATGAGTTATAGTCATTTTTGATTTAACTTCATTATAAAAAAGTTATAAACTTTGTGATAGTGCTATTTGCAGGGTATATTCGCTAATTACCTATTTCGAATTTATAACTTTCTCGTTAAAAAGCATTACTGGTGCTGGTCAATGAGGGGCGGGGCATTAGTTTGATAGGAGGAGTTTGAGGGTAAGGTGCCCTCTGATTGGATATGAGGGGAAACACACCACGCCCACTCATCAGAGGGAACTCCTACTTAATTCTATAGATTAGTGGTAAAAGGAAAAATACAGTTAAAATGTCAATATTTCAGTGAGTAGTACTACTATAATGCTAAATAGCCTACTAACTAAGAATTAGTTATAAAAAAAGGATTTATTTCATTATGTAAGGTTGCACATAATGTTCTGAATTTCCAAAACTTAAATGTATTGTATGAAATAATTTACTCATCACTCTCATTAATTATTATGTTTTTCAATAAACGAAAAATTAATGATATATGATAACAATAGTCTACGGGAAATAATTCTCTATATTCGAATAAACAATAAGTAAATATTTACTCGCTTCATTTCTGTGTAATTGATTATTTAAAATACTTACTAAAGCACTTTTTGAAGGCAAAACCACAAAGTACTATATGGTCAAACTGTTCTCATTCTCACTGAATAGTTTAATACTGTCTGATAGCAATAATCTACGGATATTAATACACTACATTCAATTGTAAAGTGAATTTAACTTAACATTGTGTGTGGTAATTGAAGGTAATTTAAAAGTATTGTATAAATATTTTCTTTTAATCATATCTGAATTAAATCCATAATTTCTACTATTTGAAATAAATCTCAATATTTCATGATGTTAATTGTACATTGCTGGAATACAAAGAAAGCGATATAATTGAAACTAAACAAACAAGACAATTGCAATTGAATAGGTCACTTTTATGTTCGAATCTGATAAAAATGCAATAATAAATATATTTGATAATTATTCTATTTATTTAGATACTTTTCCAGTATAATTATTAATACATCATTATATACTATCGGAAAAAAGAGTCACTGTGATGATGTACTATCAGAGAAAAGAGTCACTGTGATGATGTACTATCAGAGAAAAGAGTCACTGTGATGATGTACTATCAGAGAAAAGAGTCATTGTGACGATGTACTATCAGAGAAAAGAGTCACTGTGATGATGTACTATCAGAGAAAAGAGTCACTGTGATGATGTACTATCAGAGAAAAGAGTCACTGTGATGATGTACTATCAGAGAAAAGAGTCATTGTGACGATGTACTATCAGAGAAAAGAGTCACTTTGATGATGTACTATCAGAGAAAAGAGTCACTGTGATGATGTACTATCAGAGAAAAGAGTCACTGTGATGATGTACTATCAGAGAAAAGAGTTACTATGATAATGTACTATCAGAGAAAAGAGTTACTGTGACGATGTACTATCAGAGAAGAGAGTCACTGTGATGATGTACTATCAGAGAAAAGAGTCACTGTGATGATGTACTATCAGAGAAAAGAGTCACCGTGATGATGTACTATCAGAGAAAAGAGTCATTGTGACGATGTACTATCAGAGAAAAGAGTCACTGTGATGATGTACTATCAGAGAAAAGAGTCACTGTGATGATGTACTATCAGAGAAAAGAGTCAATGTGATGATGTACTATCAGAGAAAAGAGTCATTGTGACGATGTACTATCAGAGAAAAGAGTTACTGTGACGATGTACTATCAGAGAAGAGAGTCACTGTGATGATGTACTATCAGAGAAAAGAGTCACCGT
Organism: Caprella mutica; assembly: GCA_947561585.1. NCBI lineage: Eukaryota > Metazoa > Arthropoda > Malacostraca > Amphipoda > Caprellidae > Caprella > Caprella mutica. The sequence goes on along the minus strand of CANNZV010000123.1, from coordinate 747,124 downwards.
GATGATGTACTATCAGAGAAAAGAGTCACTGTGATGATGTACTATCAGAGAAAACAAACTCTGTGCAATTCTAATTTCTAAATTACATTATTTCTAATTTCCTATTATTCTCAAATCTTACAGATTCGTTGTCTAGTACACAGAACCATTTCAAACTGTAGTCAAGCATTGCAATAAGTAAAGTTTTTTTTTTATATGTGGAAGTAGTAAACGGTGAAAAAACCATCACAGATACACTTTTCTCTGACTGTACACGTTATTATGAACCCTATTTCATTTACTATGCATCCCTCTATGCATTGCGACACAAACGCATCAAAAGGTGATGGTAAAGAAGGAAGGCAATCAATTTTTCATTAGTAAGTTCTCCTTTGAGGCAAGTGAATAGCCATACCTCAGACTAACCATCCATCAGTTATGCGAACACGAGAGCACCCAGTCTAACAATCTACAGTCCACAGACCGTATATTACGGTAAATATTGATCGTTTTTTATCGTAAAATATCTTAACCTCTGACAGCTTCGTCTGGCATGTCCTATGACAGATGATAAACTAGAAATGGTTAGATCTTTGGTTAGATTTACATAGAATTGTTCAATTATCAACATAATTAAATCATCTTTTTCTCATCGAATGCTGGTTATCGGCAATTGCAAGTCTGCGACTGCATGGGCATTGTAATGCGATGCTGAGCCACGCCATTCACCAGCCTATGGTGTGTCTGGCAGTGAAAGCATGGCATGTTCCTCAGCACAAAACATACCAACTCTTTCAGATCTAATAAGCAGACAATGAGGCAACTGGACGTGGAACATTTTTATCCCAGTAAATCCATTCATGTGACAGGTTGTACAGTCATTCAAAACCTTTTGTTGAAAGGATGTTGATTGTGCTAATTTTTCATATCAACCACAATACATAGGAATTTTTTATTATCCTCTACAGTCAAAGAAAAGTGAATATTTGATTGATTTTTTTTTCACAGTTTACATAATTCACATTCCCCCAAAAAAATGTGAGGATGTTTCAAAATTTAAAAAAAAATATGAAACTATTGGGTAATGGAAAACTGATATTAGTAAAACTAGCATCTGCATTATATTTTTTTATTAAGTACATCATCACGGTGACTCTTTTCTCAGATAGTTAATCATGCAGTGATTTTTAGTCAATATAATACTTCTGGTGATAAAAAATACTGTTTAGTAATCTATGAGTAAACATGAAATATGTTCCTAGTAGTTTGTTATACTATTATTTGATACTCAAATACCTAGCAAATGATACTGTGGTAATAATTTTCAATTGCCATTGGCTATGATATTTATAGATGTACTTCACTACATTCTATCATTGAAATGCACTGCACACAACAATTCCTATGCATTCACATATGAATGGAAAATATTAGTGCTTTACAAATTGAATCCCTTGAAATTTGTCATTTCCTCTTTTTTGTGTTTCCGTCAATCACTTGCTATATTTTCTCACCACCTTACTCACACTGTTGGTACTGTCTCCTGCTCTTGCGATAACCAGTTATTCCATTACTTTCCAGAGGCCATTCATGAGCTAATGGGTGTAGGTTCTGAATGGTATTTGAAGAGTTTTATTAATGATAATTTGAAATGCAAACAAATACTGCTATAACAAATGGAATCCATCAATGTCTTGTGAAACAAAACAAAAATTGTTACAGTTTAACTTTTTTCCGGTTTTAAATATTCAAAAAACGTAACCAAATAAAAATCAAGATTCGAACGTCTCTAGATCTGTGTTTAACCTTTCTAGACCTTTATTCGAACTTCTCTAGATCTGTATTCAAATCTTTCTAGATCAGTATTCAAATCTTTCTAGATCAGTATTCAAATCTTTCTACATCAGTATTTAAACCTTTCTAGATCAGTATCGAACATTTCTTAACCAGCATTCGAACCTTTCGAGGCCAACACTCGAACGTTTCTACATCAGTATTCGAACCTTTCAAGACCAGCATTTGAACTTTTCAATACCAGCATTTGAACCTTTCAAGACCAGCATTTGAACCTTTCTACATCAGTATTCGAACCTTTCAAGTCCAGCATTCGAACCTTTCAAAGCCAACAATCGAACCTTTCTACATCAGTATTCGAACCTTTCAAGACCAGCATTTGAACCTTTCAAGACCAGCATTTGAACCTTTCAAGACCAGCATTTAAACTTTTCTTAATCAGTATTCTAACCATTTTAAGTTAGTATTCACAATTTGATTTCTTGTCTATAATATCATTTGAACTTCACTTCGTCTAACTGTTATTAAATCTCTTCATCTTCATTTGAAATTTGAAGTAGCGTGAAGTTGAGGAATTGTTATTATTCAAATGAAAAATGTAAGCTGTCGAATTTTTGAATTACAAAATGTTACGTGAAAAATAGATAGATTTTGTATGAATAAAATGGAAAAAAAAACATTTAGTTAAGTTAGAATAAGATTTTTCTGATTAGTTTATTAAATTGAGGTTATGATTTATAAATTTTTATATAACGTTATTAATTGCATAACAATCTTTTCAAATACTTTACATTGTTTTAAACAATCAAATTGAATATCGATTAATTAATTCAAGAACAAATAATTATATAATTAAATTTCAAGAGACGTTGAATAAGTAGAAAATTCAAATTATTTGTTGTTTTATGAATACGATGTAAATATCTAAAGTTTAAGAATTTAAGGAAACACTTTCCGACAAAGAGTAACTTTTTAACAAAATTGACTTTCGTTTTGTGTTTCAAGATAAAAATAATGTAATTTCAGCGATAGCAATAATATGATTAAATTAAAATTCAATACTAGACATTTAGCCATTCGTCGGACCTGATTGCTACAGAATATACGTAATATTTTAAGATAAAATAGGATAGGTACTTATTTACCGTAATCGACTATAACAGACTATCCGTGGATTTTAACTCCTCCGACTGGCAAACGTATGAAGAAAATGAAACCTAATCCAAGGAATTTCTTGTCAGACTTTCGGAACGGTAAATTATGCCAGAATGTGATTAATGTTATTCCTTTGGTTATTTTAATGATGTGAGATATTTGTGCTGTATGCAAATACAAGACGAAGTGTTTTGTGATAATTGAATAGAAACTCCATTAGAAGAAGGCATAGCGTTTGTAGATTTGAAGTTTGCACAACCGAGAATGTTGCTATTTAGATGCAAATTCATCCTTTGAACACCAAAATATGAACTCATTAGCAGACCTCGCGTTTCCTGTCTCTTGTCAAAAGGTCCTTTGTTGTTTGATAGCAAAATGAGAGGAATTATTATACTCTAAAGTTTGTGTTAAATAAAGTGAGACGTAAATTATTGTATTGCGGAGATCTTAAGAGAAATAACCTATGACAGAGACTGAACGGGAATACTTGGGTAACTTGAATGATTACTTGGGTAACGTGAATCATTACTTGGGTAACGTGAATGATTACTTGGGTAACAGGAATGATTACTTGGGTAACGTGAATCATTACTTGGGTAACAGGAATGAATACTTGGGTAACAGGAATGATTACTTGGGTAACAGGAATGAATACTTGGGTAACTTGAATGATTTCTTGGGTAACTTGAATGATTATTTAGGTAACTTGAATGATTACTTGGGTAACAGGAATGATTACTTGGGTAACGTGAATGATTACTTGGGTAACTTGAATGATTACTTAGGTAACTTGAATGATTATTTGGGTAACAGGAATGATTACTTGGGTAACGTGAATGATTACTTGGGTAACAGGAATGATTACTTAGGTAACTTGAATGAATACTTGGGTAACTTGAATGATTACTTGGGTAACAGGAATGATTACTTAGGTAACTTGAATGATTACTTAGGTAACTTGAATGATTACTTAGGTAACTTGAATGAATACTTGGGTAACTTGAATGATTACTTGGGTAACTTGAATGATTACTTGGGTAACAGGAATGATTACTTAGGTAACTTGAATGAATACTTGGGTAACTTGAATGATTACTTGGGTAACTTGAATGATTACTTGGGTAACTTGAATGATTACTTGGGTAACTTGAATGATTACTTGGGTAACAGGAATGATTACTTAGGTAACTTGAATAATTACTTGAGCAACTTGATTGATTACTTGAATCAATTTAATGTTGATTAAATTATGTTCATATATTATGAATTTATGAGATTAAGTTCACTTATACATACATATACAATATTAACAATTTCCATATTAACAATGAATGAAATATACACGATTCATATGAATAAAAAATACAAAAGAAACACATTAGCTGAATAGAAAATTTTAATTCAGAAAACAGCCTTCACTTAATATGTTACAACATATGCATCTTAAATATATTTTGCCAAACTCTACACATCTCTGTATCAGAATGACTGTCCAATTTTCAATCATTTTACTGGACCTGCACCCTATTCGAAAGAACAAACGGCTGTTGCTACCTACCTTCCAAGTGCCTGTAAAATTGCCAGTTTCTTTTTCGATAGATATAGATTGACAATATCGAGCATTGTGTACCAATTTAAATGCAAAGTGAAGAGTGCACGGAGACTGCATATCTCTCAAGATGTGAATTCATACACTGCGAGAAATGTGTGTGTAGAATAAAAAATAACAACTGTGCAATTTCATGCATATATCTCACTGTTTCTATCACTGTAAGTAATTTATCATATGAGAAAATTAGATTAAAGGTCCATATTAATATTCATTTACACCATTATTTTTTATAAAGAAATCGCTAATTTCGTTGCTATCCAATCCGAAACTAGTTTGATGAATTTTGCTACCGAAATATAATGCAGAATGAGATAAACCAAAATAACTTCTCTTTATAATTAGGTTAGTTTTGTAAATTTAATATCTGTTTATATAGATACATTATATGTCATATAATATCAACCCACAACTGTTCTCAATAGTATTTACTTTTTACTTCTTTAAAGTTTAAAGTTATATTTATCAATAAAAACTAAAAGATACCCAAAAAGTAACCCTAAATAAGGCGAATAATATTTATTGATTCATATCCAGTATGTTTTATAAGTCTTGCTAACTTCATTGGTGCAACAGCAGACGTAAATCTCTGTGATATTTACATACATGGTAACAGTGAATTGAATTCAAACACCATCAATAAAATGAGTAAAGAATGCAAATTTAGTGAGAAGCGCAAACATTTACAATTGGAGAGGGATGAATAATTTGGTGTCTGCCTCCCTTCCAAATGTGATGGTTTCAAAAGATCAACATTCGAATATCTATTTTCATTGCAGAATAAGTGGAAAGATATTTCCCTGTCTAATAGGAATGCTTTCTATATTTGCGCATATAATTGAATGTAAATATTGAATACAGTATAGATGCAAAGGACCATGCATGAGAGCCTATTGCATATACAGGTAGCTATATTTACTTTAATATTTAAGATTTCTACCAGGCGTTCAATGGCTACTATAAAGCACTTATGAAATAACTTTATAACTAAATAAGACATTGTAAATATACTCTTCAATATTAGCACTAAATTGTAAATGAAGTGGTTTGCTAAAACAAAATTATGGTAAAACATTTTTTTTACTTTATTTGAAATATTGATATCGGTTGTTTCGAATAGAGTCGAAATATCTTTTTGGATTTTATATGATAAATAGGCCACATTTCATTCCATTTGAACTATTAGCTAATCAAATATTTTGCATGGCTGAAAACATTCTTAACAACAATTTATATTTAGTGAAATATAGCACTCCTATTGTTTGAACCCAAAAGACCAGATTTTAAGGTCCCTTCATTCAACATGAATAGAAAAACTGGTAAAATCAACCTGTGAGAAACTAAAGAGAAACCCAAATAGATCCATCAGAAATCTGACCATCGAGAAGAAATTATCTTTTGGATCATCCATCTACAAACATAAAAATAAAATAGTCTCAGTAAGTAGGAAATTAATAGCCTTCAGCGTCACACAACTATCAGTCACACTCTACTTTATACTCCTCACAATTGTCCCGTCAAACACAGTCTTACATTTAAGTGACAAAAAAGCATTTTATCATCAGGTGAAAAGGATCACAGAACTTGAATCTCCAAATGTCCTAAAGATTTAATTCGAATCTTTAATTTGATTAAATGTAATAATTGGGCAATGAAAATCATACAACGGTAAACTTAGTTCAAAAATATTCATTCATTATTGTACTTATTAATCAAACCACTGAAACACAGAATAGGGAAGTAACTACACAGTACACAGAATAAGGAAGTAACTACACAGTACACAGGATAGAGAAGTAACAACGAACAGAGAAGTAAAAGAGCAGTAGCTCTTTTACTTCTCTATTCTATTTTTATATATGGTGTTGTATTCTGTTTTTTCGTTATTTTGATGCACTATAATATATAATATAAACATGTTCTCAGATATTATTCTATTGATACAAATTAATCCAATGTACACACGTGCAATTGTGTTCCAGATTTCCCTGCAGAATTAGACACAATTTAGAATATCTTGTCTCCTTCTGGCCAAATTGGTACGCGTATTCAAACTCTGTAAATCCCAGGATAGAACTTGTGTGAGTTCACGCTACTAATTGTTTGTTCATTGGAGACCTGAAGAGCAATTGCCACACGAATACTAACGGTGATAGAGATGTGAGAGCTGATATTGTTTGGATATCATTATTATTTATCTCTCAACATACCTATGGAACAATTTCCTGAATATAATATGTATGTTGTTGAATGGATGGTGAACCATCTAACAAAATAATTATATTCAGTATATTTGAACATATAATATTAAATTTCTTAGTTGAATTAAAAAAAATGATCAGTAAGTACGAACAAGGTGTCCTGCATGCTAATGTTAATTATTATTGTATTTTCAATGAGTTTTCATTCTGTAGGAATTTTAGGATATTTTGTAATAGAATTTAAAAAAATTATATATATTTTTTTATTTTCACTGATTGTATCTGCACATATTCTACAAATACAACTTATTATATTTTTAATGAATAGTATTCATATTTTGCATTGGTTTTATAGGAATTATCTATTCATATACTTATAAGAAATTATATAACCTTATTAAGTTGCTTGTTTGTTTAACTCTACACTGAAAAAAATGTGAAACGAAATTAAGCTACATTACCGTTCTCTACCCAATCACCGGACACTATACCTGCAGATGTTCAATCTAAAGTTCTGACATATCAGATCACGGGTAGAATATTATTGTATGCAAATTAGTAGTTCTTAAAACACTAATAAATTTCTTTCGAAGGATCAACATCATTGATACTCATCAAATATTTTATGAATTTGAATAAATTGTAAATGGCTCATTTAATAGATATGAAATTTAGTAAAATCAATTAAACTCCATTTCTTACCTATAATGGCTAAATTATATAAATGGCTCCTCATTGAAATGAATTATAAGTGGTATATAAGGTATATCAGGTTAAATTTATTGTTTCATTTAAGGATTTTTGAATGCGTGCATCAGGTGGTATTTATGTGTGTACCTTAACGTGAATAATGTGTTGAAATCTTCCCTCAAATTAGTTATTTTCAAAATGCGACAATAAATTCCAATAGAAAAGAGTTAATGGATCCATAAAGTAGGAAGGGTTCTCTTCTGAGGTGCCTTGACTATAAAATATTCCAAATTGAATGGTTGTAGCAACCATCATCCCACCACCTGCTAGATTTATGCTGTCAATAAATTCTAAGGAAATTGGCTTGGGCTTCAAATTTGAACTCATGAATATAATCTTAGGTATTTTTGTAATGTTTGATTCAATTATATTATTTATTAATTTATTATCATGAGGAAAATTACGGTTATAATATGATATAATAATTTCTAATAATTTTGATATCTATGTACCGACTATTTGTGGACTTTTGGAGAATAGGAAAATAAAATAAACGGGCTGTTTTAATAGAAATTCAACTTCTCCAAAGAAGTAAAAAATGATGAATTAAACTGATTTAATCATTCATTAAAGTGATTTTTACTAGTTATTTACGCTGAAGTTGTAATTAATTAGGCTGAAAATATAACTTGGTTACTTATATATAAAAAAAAAGAATTATGAAAATATACCTCAGTCTTATTACGACTCAGACTTATGACAATCGAATCAGTGTGGGACATGTCTCGCTTATGTTTTCCCTGGTATAAATATTCTTTTTGGATTATCTTTGGTAATTTAGTTGTTCTTTTCCAGTTGGGATGTTTTCGCCGTTACTTATGTAGGTGGAATATAAATCAAGAATATTATTTAGTAAAAATGTATATACTATAAAATTATTCTTAATTTATCCCAGCATAAGTTATGGTGAAAACAGATTGACTGAAAACGACCCATCAAATTACCTACCAGCGGAAACCAAGAAAAATATATGCGAGACATGTCCCACACTTATTCTAGTGCCATAAGTGTGAGACGTAATAAAAGCGGGTGATGCCGATAGTATTTATGTACTTATTTTCTAATTTCCTCATATAGAGACTTGCCATTCTAAAACTTATCTAAAATATTCTCAGACAGTGCTTTGGGTTTCGGTCTGAGGAACAAAGTACGAATCTCCCCCTGTAATGTCTCATAAAGTTTAGATTTTAAGGACACTCTTTTCACCACAGAATTGGCACACTTTATGTCACAGATACATAGGGAAGTAGACGGGACACTAGACTGTGGAGCTGTACCAGAGACAGACTAAGTCTAGAGTCTAGTATTCAGTATAGTGATCAAGATGTCATGAAGTAGTCAGAGCCAAACACATTAATAGAAATGATTAGAATTAGAATAAACTACTTTTCAGTGGGTAGATTATGAATATTTTAAAACGTTTACAAAATACTTTCAATTCATTGCTGACAAAACTGATAACGCACTCCTTCTTTCTACCAATTTTTTCTTGAAATGGTGGATTGTTACAAATTCAGTATTTGTGAAGAGTGCGCACTGCGCAGTGTTCTTTTTAACATATTTTGCATCCGTATTTTCTGTACTGCTTTCTATGAATGACAAGAGAAACATAAGTTAAGCTCCACTAATATCTTTAAGCTCCACTGGAAGTTGACAACTAAATCTTTAGAGAAGAGTAACTGGAATAGACATTAAAATGGTCCATTTTACTCAAAACTTAAAATCACATAATGTCTTTAAATTATCTAATTTCAGTAAATGAAATAATGACGTCTAGTGCATATACCAAATATAATTTTTACCATTAGAATATAGTTACACAATAATCGTCAATAATATTTGTTATTAGATTCAAATGGTAAAATGCAAACAAAATCAATGCGATAATCACAATTGATAGATTTAGGAATTTTAAGTAAAAAAAACATCGATAATAGTTAATATATTCTTAATCTTTCATAAGTTAAATAAAATCTAACTTTAATTTTAAATGGAATAGGGTTTAATAAAATATATTGTTAACGAATTATATGTCATAAGTAAGATAACAGCAAAGATCTCAATGCACATATTTCTCACTGCAGATAAGATCAATACATAATATATCTAATTATATGCTTGGCTAGCAAGAATTCCACACCTCACACAATCTCTACTGCATTCACTTTAGAGCTAAGAATGTTCCCACTAAGCCTTTCAATGGCGCTACACTCTACAACACTTAGTGCACTATAAGCATGTAATTACTTAGATATTGCAGCACATACTTGCACTACACTACAATGGTAGCAAATTATCTACAGTGGTAGTCAACTTACCATCTGACCAGAGGGAATTATTTTAAAATATCAAAAAGGAATTCTTGTGGAGCCACTGGATATAAAATAGTTTCCTAAATTATTGTAATTGCATTCATCGTAAGTTAATTAATTCACCAGAAACAATGGTTCGCGTCAGACTGTATGCCATAATTCTTAATATTTATAGTGGTGAAATTGTATCTTTTTTTAAACAAATGATCTGTAGCTGAAACAATTGAGAATATGATAGCAGTATTGACATAATAAAGTTTCCACAATTAAATATGAAACTAGGAAGAGAGTAAGCAATGAAGTGTAGTAGAATAACAAAGTAGCTTCCAGTGTAGTTTGATTATAATTGGAAGCCTCACCTGTATAGGTGTGTGAACTAGTATAACTTTACTCTTTAATGCAGATTACGTATAGCAGGATCAGAAATTTCAAGTGATTTTTCTGTTCTATCATTAAATTTTACTTATTTATGAAAATCCTATCATTATTCCTGTTTATCTTTCTTCACTGTATTCTGAAAATGAAAAGTATACTAGTTTAACATTTCCTTTTCAGTAATTGTAATGTTTATAGAAATTATTAATTTGGTCTGGGTACATGATGAATTTAGTTAGAATTTAGCCGTTATGGTATTTCCGTACATTTTTTAAACAAGTTAAAATAATCCTAGTTTGGCTCATTTTCAAATTATTTTAAAATACCTAGGAACATTTTTGTAACTTCATAAATATATCATATTTCATATAGATTCGATGTGATTTTATAACCTGTAAATTCCCAAAAGATATATTGAATTGCATCGTTAGGTGTTCCTTTGATTTAATAAATATTAAATGACTTCCACCTGCAGCACAATATTGGAAATTTTCAATTTATTTCTAACATAATTGGGCATTCGGTTGGCAGAATGTCAATTAAATGTCTGACATTGTTGCGTTTCTGAGTGCTCTTTGATATCAAAACAATGAAAGTTTTGTTGTAGAAATTCGTTATGAACACTTTTGTGAAATTTACTCTCCAATTACTTCCAATAGAGTTAAAATGATTGAAGTTTCAATTGCATTGCAGAGATGTAAATACTGAGTTCATTTCAGTCTTTTGTGATTTCACTGTACAATTCATGGTTACAGGGGTATCAGTTTCTAATTAATCCCCTTTGAAACCATCTACCTAAACTAACTGTAAAAAATTAATAGAATGTAAAAATTTTCTATCAATTTCATGTACAGTTAACTTTATTAATCCATTGAAAAATGCAAAATTTACTCATTCAATTTTTGGGTACAAAAATATAACAAAAAAGTAGGTAGTAATAATTATAAAGTTTATACAATGAAACAGACAAAAAATGACCAAGATGAAACATCTAATAATTTTTTTAATAAATTCATTAATAGCATAGAAGATCAACTTATTGGTATTGATTAAATTTTAATGCAGGTAAATAATATAATTTAAATTGTATATTATTACCTATTATATTGCATATATACAGATATACTGTAATGTTAGAACAATGCAGATATGCAATAGAAAGGAATAATTTTATTATGGTGTTTAATCGGATGGTTAAAGGTCCCCTCAAAGAAACTTTCTATTTTATTTTCATCATATACGGTTAATTTCCATCACCAATTTGATTGCATATCTTTGTTCTTATACACATTAAAAAATTATTTTAATAGACTCACTGCAATATATTTGACCTCCAAGTTTCTAATTTTACGTCCTAAGTAAAAGATAAGTACTTTTTTTATTTTTTTATTAAGTTATAATCAGTTCAATATTAATAGTTATAGGAAACTTATTAAATAGACCTTAATCTGCGTCAGGAAAATTATCGACAGTTTAGACGAAAGCCGAATATATAATGTTTAATTTTCTAATCGGAAATGAAACACAAGGAGTGTACAATCTTTTTATTCAGCGTCAGTTTAGTGCAGCGAAGTATTGTTGCACACAGAGTATAAAAAACTTTACAAACCTATAAAATAACACATCCCAAGTTAATATATCCCGAAAAGCTCTTGAATTTAGAAAATTATTAAATATATATATTTTTGACAAATGCTATTCATGAAATTACCTTAGATTTTTTTTTATTATTTAAATGCATGTAGAGAATGCTTTTCTTTTGTAATTCTAGTATTATATTTTATTCAATGAAGATTACTATTATTAAAAAAACAGATTTTTAGTAATGGTTTTAGTCCTAACTCCTATATGAGACATCATATCAATATCATTTTCCACAGAGCATGGAGAAAGTTATATTAATAACCGATTATAGTTCACATTGCATGAGTATAATTAGAATCGAAATTCAAATAACTTCTTATAATTTTACAGTTTGCATTTTATTATTTTTTTCATACATATCAAAGAACATTAATTGTCATTTGTTCATTCTTAAAATTTCAGTCCCTTCAAATACTCAAAAATGCATTTTATTAGAGTTTGAAATCAAATAAAATGACATGAACATTCGATTGAATGAACGAGGGGAGAAATTAATGGTGTGAGGGAATATTCGATGATTGAGGGAAATGAAGAGTTCCATTAATGATGGGAATAGGATAGGGAAAAAGCAATAAAAGACTGAATGAAAGGAAGCGAAGAGGAACGACTGAAGAGGACTTGAGGAGAAATAGAAAGAAACCAAGGAAAAAGGATGCAGATGGGATTAAGTCAGCGTAAATGCGATAAAGGAGATGAGAGAGAGAGAGAAAAGGGGATAGGAGTGATCGATAATAGGAAGGATTAGAAATAAAGGAGAATATTTATCACAAATCCTAATTCCTTTAATTTAATTCAAAGGATGCAATATATGGATCGACATCGATCCATAATTAAAAGATTCAGTAATTCGAAAAATAAATATAATTTTTAATTGTAAATGGTAAATGTTAATATTTTAACTTGCCATTGAACCTTAAATATTAAAATAATTAGGTTTTAACAAATTATTTAACGAAGTATTTCTATTCATATTATTATTTTTGTGCCATTTACTTATAGATATGAGAATAATACCTATAGAATATTTATTCATTTATTTCCAGAATGTTCTTGCTTTAGTCAAAATATCTCAAACAAATACTCGAATTCGAGGATATTTAATTTGAAGAATGAAATTTGATGTTTTTTTAATCACACATGTGGAACAATCTTGTTAATTTTAAAATTTAGGCACGAAAGGTTAATGTAAATGATATTATAACAACCTTTATTAAAAACAGTTCAAATGAACTTTCTGTCTGAATTTTTATATGTGTGTATAATATATTTTGTGTCTCGAAAAAAGTGAAAAACTCTATAGAACTAAAAGGCCTGTCACATATACTAGGATTATCAGATTAGTATTTCGTACATCACACAAAAAATATATATTTCAGGTGCACGATTTTTCGTCCTATCGAATAACAAAATGTATTTGTCGAAAATTCTTATAAAAAATGTTCTAGATTTTCGACACAGAATATAATCTAGTTATTATGCGTTGAAAAAAGGACTGAGTGTGTCAATAAATGGAAAAAAATAGTGAATGCAAACTATGGGCATCGTATTATTATTCTAAATTCATCCAAAAAAGAGCAAAAACAGAAATAGAAAAAATGAAACGTAAACAAAAACTGAAAAGTCACAATTTTGATGTAAAAAAATACAGTGATAGGATTGAAACATACAGTTGCTTAAAGTGTGTGAACTAACATTTCGTAATCAACAGTACATGTCTATCGTCAAAAAAGTAACATAAAATTGGTCTATATCCCTGCAGGTAACAAAAAATTATTACCGGGATATTCCTTAGGATTATTTCCTCGATATCCCCATCGTTATCGAGGAGATGCCCTATTTTGACTTTTTTGCGATATGGGAATATCCCCAAATGATATCGAGGGAATAATGATGGGATTTAAATATATTATCCTTGGAATATTCCATCGATATCAAATGAAGGGCAAGGAATACCGAAATAATTATTCCCTCGATAACAAGGGAATAAAATTGGGATGATGAGGGGATATCCCCTCAATATCGAGGGGATCAAATTTCTTGAATATTCCCTGGATATCTATAATAAAGGAAGGCTACCAAAATTAATATTTCTTAGCATATACTGCATTTGTACGTGTACGTTTGAGTTTATATGAAGTAGTTGAATGAAACATATTGTTATATACAAATTAAATGGAAAGAAATGGAGAAAGAAATGAAGTGGTGTTTGCGGGTCTCGAACCCGCACCTTGTTGACTTCTGTTTGCGACGTTAACCACTCGACCATCATGGACACAGTAGAAGTAGGATTTTCAATGAAGTTTATGCAATATGATAACTCAAGTGCACCATAAAGTTATTATCGATAAATATAGTTTCATAATTCATAGATTATTTCTATTTTTCTTTTATAATCGTTTCTTATATAATTTTCAGGGGATCAACAAATTCTCACTAATTCCTAGAATATTCCCTCGATATCATTAGGGGATCAATTCATTTTTCACTAATCCCTGGAATATTCCCTCGATATCATTTTACGATAGCGGATTATTAGGGAATATATAGATATCGAGGGAATATTCCGGGAATATCTCAATGTTACATGGGATATGACTGCCTATAAACCACTTCTAACTAAATTAGAGTAGTTACCTTGACTATTAAAGTGATATATTTAAGTAAACCACCATTGAAAACGCACAACAACAAGTAATTCTTTTAATTCTTGTTTTATATTATATTATACTGAATATCAATTTCTCTAACTCAGACAATAAACAAGTTTTTCTCATCACGCAAGATCTCACCTGAAAGACTAAAGTGAAGAGTGTTTAGCCAAAGAAGATGCGGAGAATGAGTACCTACATCAAAGGACACAAAAATCACTCAGCAGATGGCTTTTTACCGGACTAATTTGGCTCTTGTTTACATAGTCCCAATAAAGTTAATGAATTCTTTTTAGAGCGTCTTTTTCACGAATATATTAGCGTTCTGTAGTGTTTTTGATGTCAATGCAGCAGATTCATCAAAAGAAAAAGCCGCAAAGAGATCTATGAAAAGATGAATATTCATCCATTGTTTGCCAGGAGCTCATTTGGCTAATAATGAAGCAGTCGAGGACACCTCAATCGCTGTCGAGAGATGGGGGGGGGGGGGGAGGTGGAATGAAAATAAAATAAACATAATGTTACTATAATCTGAACGGTGTGCAAAGATATATCTCTTATTTGAAGTCTTTTCTAGCTCCTCAGCAGTGTTCGGAAAAAAAAACTATATATAATACATATTTAATCTACAGATAGATTAAACAGCTCCAAAAAATTCCTTCATCCATTCTTCTATTTTTTATCTAGGCAATATTTTGATAAAGTTTAATTAAATCGTCTTCCGTTTGTTGCAGTCTCATCAATGCGTAGCTTGTTAGTCAGAACCAACAAAATAATTGGCGATATAACGAATTTATGCAGACTGTTTGTCCAAGTTATGACCATATCGAATGTACTTTCTGAGCTATCATATTCATGGAGAGTAAATGTGGAGGATGATATGTAAACAATACCGCACACAGACAACCCTTCACCGTATAATTGGAGTAGAGAGAATTATTGCACACACTAAATATTACTGCAACAGATATTATTGAACATTATTCCAAGAGGAACTTATGCTGAATCCAAAAAAGATTAACAGGAGATCTCTCGAAATCTTCTATTACGACAATTAGTTATCATCTGATTACTGACTATACCCATAAATTTTATTTAAAATAAGGACCCCTGCGAGAAGAAGCAGAACTTCTTTAAATAAATAAAAAAAATATCTTTATTTACACAATAAACATTGAAATCCTGAGGTACATAATTATGTACCGACTTATGATGGTTCCATAAGATGCCTTTACCAACTATAAAAAATGACTTCCAAAGAAAACTAATCGTTTTTCCTCCTTGTACGATCTTAGAACCTCCTCCTCGTTATTTTTTCATCATGAAATGGATGGAGGCTATAGATGAAAGAATTAATTGACAGTTTCTTCTTTCCTCGAAGAACTCTAATTTCATCACAGCTTTTATGACCCGGCAGACCCCAATAATGTCTCGACTCACCGAGGCTTTAATGTTCATCTGTGAAGAGCATTCAACAAATTTTCCTGATGATCTTTGCACAGACAGCGATAGGAAACAGACGGCAATATCTGCGAGACAATGGCAGTAAACTGCTCTGAAATGCCTCTGCTCTGCCATAACCATACACACAATTTCAGTTACTGGCGAAACAGCTTCTACTGAAGTCAAACGATGTGGAAATCATAGAGGTTTAATGTCGATTATTTAATCGAACATCAAATCGAATTTTTGGAAGTATCAAATCCCTTATAGATAAATATCTCAAGTAGGCCACAGCTATTTCTAGATATAAATAATTAATTATTTTCTAGATTTTTCTACATTTTATAAAATATTTTTTCTTAACTGACTACTATACAAATTTTTTTATAGCTGATGTTTATGTACAAATTTTTTTTTAAATATCTCTAATTTCTAATAAATATTCTTTTACAAAGCGTCATAAGTCATATTGTTACGAATTTGATTTTTTAATTATCGTAATCAACATTAATATATTTCATGTTTGATTATACAGCCACTATAAAGAGCATTTTATCATCCCAGCAACAACAATAGCATCAGGAGGATGAAATCAGTGGCCAGTGACTCCAATGAATTAGCTAATAATGAGTTAGACAGGAAGGGAGCGTGCATCAACACTTTATCAAGATTATCAGGAGACTAGTGTCGATACAACTCCCTACTTAATTACCAGTAGTTACCTGCTCATTTGTCACTCGCGATTAAAATGTCAGTTGCAATTTGTTATCCGTGAAGATATTGTGAATACTCGATGCAGTTTAATACTAAAGGATATTTCATAATCAACCTAACTAAAATTTTAATATATGTTTTAATATTCAAGAATTCAATTTTGATTTCAAAGATTATAAAGTAAATAATTAACAAACGATACAATTTTCACGTTTTTCAATATGAACACACTTAATTAATTATTTCGAACTGCAACATTCAGTCTAGAATCAAATGCATCGCAAATTGAACCTAATATGATTTTTTGAAATATACTTCCTATTCTATTTGCAGTTTTGCTTTCAGGGACCCAAAAGAAGTGTGAGGATTATCTGAAGGATAGAATATTCCTTTGAATTCATGTTTAGGTAGGTTTGGAGCCATAAGATTGTGCTGAGTACTACTGGAGACTCCTTGAGTCCCTGAAAGTGTGTTTTCAACCAACTTCGATTTAAAAATGAGAAAGATGTACCGTTTTGTGTTCAATAAAATCTGAAGCCGAAAAACACAAAATTGTGGAAACGCTATCATATGGATGCTGCAAAAGTTGTTAAATATAAATTTACTTCTCATCTGTGAATACCAAATTAGGGAGCTTACCCTTACCCCATCTCATCAGAATATGACTAATTTTGAAACTAATTTTTACATGATGGTCAATAATTAAGCTAGTGAAATTTCCACATTTTTATGTTTTTGTTGTCAAATCTTTTTCAGAAATTGATTCAATGAATTTTTGCAAAAAAATTGGTAGTTTTAATTCTAAAATATACTCTAAATATATGTAAACTAGAAACGCGTAACATCATTCATTAAAAACTATCCAGATGAAAAATGTTTCCTCACAGCTACCATATTCCAACCGTAATTTTCTCGCTGGCAAAATGTACTCTTTCTAGTTTTATCTTTTATAAAGTATCATCACAAACATTTTACTTATTTATTTATTTAACAAAATGTTCCCATACAATTTGACCCAGGAGTTGGGAGCTCCAGGGTCATACATTCAATATATTTGACAACACAAAATATAATATGAAGATCATTAAGGCCCTTTAAGCAACAATAAGCTTCTAGGGCATCTTAAAAAAACATTACTGTAGATTAGTGAAATTAAAGGACAAATACGGTGGATAATTTCTCCAAGAAACTAACAAGGGTATATGTAGATCGGATCTTTAACCCTTTAATTAAAGAATAATCTGCTTTTCACTAGCTTTATTAAATAAATGTATTACAGGTAACAGTTGTTCCACCCTCATATTTCTGTCATTTTATGGACAAAGTGCTCTGAATGATAGCGTACAAATGAAATAAATCAAATGAAATGTAGCGATTCATTACCACCATATATTTAGAACTGACTCCAGTACTAATATTTTAATAGGTGGAATAGCTGGTAACCATTAATGTGTTTCCTGTATGATATAGGAGGTTATTAATATATACCTGATATAATGTACAGCAAACTTTATATCCTCAAATAAACATTGTTGCACATATATTTGAGAGGAAATTGGATGTGGAATGATTAAATTAGAATTTCAGATAATATCCCACAAGGTAAATATATATTTTTATTAGTATATTCAATTAGTTGCAGCAGACAAATATTATTTACGTGGAGTACCTTTGACAGTGTTTGATGCTTTGTACCTCACACAGCAAGGAGTCTTCAAAATGTGAAAAAAAAGAACTTCTTCCTTCCATTTGTTGGTTAGAGAAGAATAGTTTTCTCACTACAAAGACACACAACCCTACACAGAATCTGCAAAAATCGCCTTCAAAGACAGTCAGATATCACAAAGACGAATTTTAACCTGAAAGAAAATGCGTATACCACCTATTGATTTTATTGGTGTCAGTAGTTAAGTTAACTATTATTGTTCAAGAACTGTTTATTAAAATTAGAAGACTAATTAACTTTCATTCTGAACAAAGTTATCACGACACTAATTTTACTAAATCGAAATAATATTTCAACTAAATAGAGGTATTGAATATTAATTCTTCGTTGTTAAATAATAAGCAAATAAAAGGAATAAACAATAGATCTATCACCAACTTTACTGAAGAGAACAAAATCTGACATCTTTCACTGTTTTCCATTATCGTTACAAACTGAATAAATGAGGCTGTGACTACGATGAATTAATACAAAATATGAGATGCTGAACATGATGGATGTAGGAATAGCTCAATATTTTACTAAGAATTATACCAAGTAAAAATATACGTAGTCGATTCACGAGTAGATTTACAAGTAGAGGTGGATAATAATTGTTTCACAAGTAGATTTACAAGTAGATGTGGATAATAATTGTTTCACAAGTAGATTTACAAGTAGAGGTGGATAATAGTTGCTTCACAAGTAGATTTACAAGTAGAGTTGGATAATATTTGTTTCACAAGTAGATTTACAAGTAGACTCCCGTGCAGTTGGTGAAAGTGTTTTTCTTTTGTGCCTGTAATGAGATTTTGATTCTTGTCGCCTTCGCTCCCCTGCAGCTCTATTATTCACTCAAAGTTTCACTCAAGTATTTTCGGACATACAAATTGGGTGTGAAGATTTCTTCTGCAGGAATCTATTCATCGAATAAATTGTGAATGGCGAACACTTCTTCAGATGGATTTTTGGGAGATGTATATTTATTTACTGCGCTTAACAATGGGAAGTTTTTGTGTCACTTGCACGCTTCCCTCGCTATATTTTCAACAGTTTCCTATGGTATCCAATTAATGCTCTTATTTTTACTCAACTGAGAAATTAAATCAATAATAATTATGCAATTGCGAAAATATATATTTGTTAACAAAGGTTGGAGTTTTGATAATAATTATGATTAAATGTGATTTCAATTTGAACATTTTTTCGAATTTGCTACTCTTACAGGAAGTAACTTAGGGAATTTATCTTGCATTCAATAAATTATTTGACACTCAATAGAGGTGTTGATACAAGAACAGGTTGATATAAAAAACATTTATATATGAAATTATTAGAAATATTTTTATCATCAGAAAATTTAAAGTTGTGCCTTCCTTTTTGTACTTAAACACATTTCTTCATATTGTCTATATTTCATAAATGGAATAGTTAAATGAATACCCTTAAAACATGGAAAAAATCTGTTTTATTAATGGAATGTTGTACAATAAAGATTTTTTTAGTGTTTGAACTTACTTCATTGTCCTTTTTCTGACCATTTGAGCAAGACTATTTTCACCACCTATTAATAAAATAGTTGTTATACTCAAAAAATGAATAGAACTTCATGAATAATTAACTGTGTTTTGTAAAATGTTCAATTAATAAAATGATACTTGAAAGAAAACTCTACCTACAATAGTTGCTGGAATATAAGAATGGAAAGTTGGATAGAATTTTTTGTGGGTCACTCTGTATAGCGCTTTACAAGTCATATGATACAAATTGCCTCGTGGGATATTTCTTTACGGTGGCATTTCTTTTTATCTAAATTAGCTGTCACTCAAGATTAGCCAGCAAGCGTTTGGAGTCCAATAAAACAAGACAATAAATCTGCTGTTTGGGAGACTAAAAGTTTCTCATATTTCAGAGTCCAGTGGAGATGTCAGTGATTTGCTCTAATTGAGATAATCCTCAGGATTGCTGGACAGTATCCCACATAGAAAATTGTGATCGGTAATCGTAAATTATTGTCGATTAAAGTAAATATCGTATTTTATCGTAAAATATCAAAATTTTAAATATTATCGTCGATATTTTTAAGGTCCGATTGAAGATGATAAATGTTTTTTTAAATTCGTATTAAATTGCGATTTCATATCAGTTGTAGATCGTAGATGATCCTTTTAGCATTGTTTTTTTTATCAACGGTCGATGATAATATTTTATTACACATCTGCAGATGTGTAATAAATGATTTTATCGATAATTTCCAATCAATTCCATGCAACAGTAGATGTAAGATAAATTTAGTTAAAAATCCATTTGATGTTGAAATGTTTTATGGTGGGTACATCGAAGATGAAGAGGGATTCTAGTCATCTTCGATGGTTTCATAAACTCCTAATTATTACTATATTAATCTTTTATATACTATACTTGAAACGTTTTAAACAAACGAGAGAATATTAAAATATGCCAAGGTTTGCTGGTCTACAGTATAATATTTAGGATTAAGATGCCAAAATGTGAGAGGTTTTCATTATTTTGTTCAACCCCTGTTTAACATTTACTAGTAGATTAGTCTGTCACTCTCACTCATCACTGAGTCATCTACGGTGTACTACATGTAATGTTGCAGCTAATTATTTATTCAAGTCAGAGTTCCTACAGGAGCAGACTGTCAACTTCTTCTCCGCCTCAATTAACATCAGTCTGTCCATGTCTGCTAGCGAGTAAATAGTCAATTCAGTCATTGTAATTAACACTTACGAGTGATAATCTCAGTCAGTCTGCGACACAGTACTTACTGAACCCAGGCACTTGACTGCTGCAGTAGATTGTTACTATCGAGAGAAAACTATAGTGAGTCAAAGAAGATTCAAATTGCTAGCCTCGTAATCTTTTATGATTTGCCATATTTTTTACTCTGGGATGGTACCTAATCAAAATGGTACCTAATTTATACCTTCCATAGCAAAATTTCGTTAAATATTATAAGAGAGTTTTCAAGGATTTTTTAATAAAACTCTGAAATATTTGAATGTTGATTGATTTTCAATTATTTTGACCTGTGGAAATTTAATGTTTAATAATTCATTTTTTTCAACGAAGATTGTTGAAAAGATTCATAAAAATATTGATTAATTGGCCTCATAATTAATAGAGATTTACATAAGTTACCCTTATACGATAGAAAATTGTACTACAAGCAATAATTGTTTCTGTCATCAGTCAGGGATAAGAGAGTCACAGTGCTTGCGTGAATAAATAGTTGTGGACTGAATAGTTTAATAGAACATTTAGCTTCAGTTCATTAGTATATTATACAAAACAATAATATTCTGTATCTCGTTAACAATTTACGTTAGTCATTGCTAACGATAACATTTCTAGTGTACAAGAGTTGCTTTATTTGGCCCCGAAATAAATCGGGTTGAATTGATTGAATTTCATTATATCATGTCGATAATATGATTTAGCAAATTTTTTCTCATATAAGCTTTAATTCTGACATCTTAAAGCAATAAAAAAGATTCACAAATTGAATTTTTTTTTTAAAACCTTTATAATTTACATTTTAAAATTCAATGACTACGAACCAACTAAGTTACCCCAGGAAAGTTATTTCTATTTTTACATAAGTAATTGAAGCGCAAGATGATTTTCAAAAGCTTTGACAGTGAATGTATGAAAAGTACCACATTTACTTTATGTAGAATAGAGTCATGATCACACAATTTTTACAATGTCAGATATTATTAATGTGGCTTAAAAGTCATTATAATAGAATATCATAGATGTCTTATTATATACCTCATGCACTAATTATTTAAAGTCTTATTATATACCTCATGCACTAAATATTTAAAGTCTTATCATACACCTCACGCACTAATTACTTCACTCAAACAGTAAGTGTAATATCTTGCTCAAATACCGAAGACTTTTCCAGATATTTGGTGAGGCTCTTCATTTGGTATCCAAGTGGAAGTTATTGAACCGATAAATGAGTTCGGAAAATGTCTTAATAAACAAGACGAATAATGAGGAATCCCATTAAAGCTCCACACTCGGGTGGAAATATAATGAAATATCAATATTGTATCTAGAAGCCGTATACAAGCTCTTTGTTATTACTTCCTCGAAGTTAAATTAGATCTTAGCATTTCAAATTAATATTGACACATGATTTGCTCAATCTTGAAGAAACCTTTGGAATGAGAGGAGGTTGCTGATTATTACGATTCTATATATCTTATACATTTTTCAACCACTAATAATATAATTTTATAATTATTTCAATTTGACAGACAATGACTGTAGAAAACTACAATCCGTATCTGTCTAAGTTTGCTAAATCTTAATATTAACATTCTTAACAATAAGGCCATACGATCAAATAATTCCTATCAATCAATTATCTGAGCACAACACGATGGTACGTTTTAATAAAATGGTAAAAAGTGAAATTGAGACGGTAAGCATAGAAGCCATTGTACTTCCTAGAACTGACAATATCCTGCACAGAGAAAATAATAACGATCATTTGTCTCTGCAAAGGCTTTTATTCCTGGAATCTGCACCACAATTCACAGGTTTCTTTCAAAGAGATCATCAGGAACAGGAAGCAGTGAACATTTCTCCTTGCCTCAGTGATGACAGCCAACTGGGGGGTTTAGGGATGCTCTGGTGTATCCTATGCAAGGACACCAGTGTCTCGTGTATCCCATGCAAGGACACCAGTGTCTGGTGTATCCCATGCAAGGACACCAGTTTCTGGTATATCCCATGCAAGCTAGGACTGTGGACCGTCAATTGGGCCCAAGACAATTGAGCCCCGATAATTGGGCCCGCTAACAATTGGGCCTAAGACAATTGGGTCCAAGGAAAATTGGGCCCCGGACAATTGGGCCCCACGACAATTGGGCCCTGGACAGTTGGGCTTAAAGACAATTATATTATTTACCCATTTTTTCATAATTTACTGTTTAACTTAATTAAAGACCCTTGCTACCGTACTAACTAGGGTTGTGACCATATGCGTTCTGTATAAAAACGTATCCTTGAGCATATTTAAAATAAAGAATTTTCCTTACATTAAAAAAAATATTCTCGTTTTATCCTTTTCATGAATAAATACTATTATTCATTTAAACTACAATAATTTTCTGTTCTGAAATAGGTCATGTAAGCAACAACTTTCCTAGTTACAGTACCTCTATGAGTCTATATTGAACTCCTGTGAAGTAAATGAGTTAGAATTTAGCCAATAGAAAATTAGAATGTACCTATTTGAGATGAAAAAACAATAGAAAATAATAATGTAGGTATTTTAGACATGTCGAAATTATTGGCACATAAAAATTGAATTAAAGTTAATGAAAATTTTCTGAAGCCTTTTCAGTGTTCTATTTTGAAGAGTTTTATGAATTATTATTACAAAATGTGTTCTCATAATCTCATTTCATCCAAAAAGCTTTTCAAACAACTGTTCAATGTAACGTATAACCTATAATATTTACCCATTTTTTACTAAATATTTGTCTTTGTCAGACGATGTACACTACACATTGGATCCACATGACATGATTCAAAATAATACAACTTATTTAAATACTTTTAAGATTTTCATTACATTGACACATATTACTTAAGTGGCTAGCTAATATAAATTTTATCAAGTATATAAACATTTTTCAGAAAATATAGAGCATATTTCAAAGAATTTTTTTTAATAATATTGCCCTAGTAGTAACAAAGTAACATCTCTTTATATTGTGTCTTCTGCCTATTTTTTTTCTGGGCTATATTGTTTTGGGGCCAAATTGTCTTGTGGCCCAATTGCCCGGGGCCCAATTGTCATGGGCCCAAATATCTTGGGCCCAATTGTAGGCAGGCTTAATTGTCGGGCACCATTGTCCTGGGCCCAACACCATGCAGTTTCTCGTGTATCCTATATGCAAGGACACCATTCAGTTTCTGGAGAACCCTATCTATGCATGGACAGTTGGACACCAATCCTCACTTTCAACTGATTTTGTTGAACATTTTGTTGAAATTATATATAGTAATACACCAGTTTGAGGTCAATAGCAATATATGAAAGCCAAATATATATTGCAAAAGTGTTATAAATTTTTTATGAGTAAACTATATATAGTCCAATAGATCTTCTTTAGATCTATTTAGATCTTCTTTAGATCTAATCAGACTTTCATTAGATCTAAATAGATCTTCTTCAGATCTAAATAGATCTCCTTTACTAGATCTTCTTTTACGGAGGAAGAGAGTTTGAATAACCATTATTAGGTGTGAGTGAATAAGGTTAGGGTTATTAGGCATGGGTCTGCGTCGTAGATAGATCCTTTACCCAATATGACGAAAAATCTCAAATGTTTAATAGATACTATACTCTATTTGATTTTAATATAACGAATTTTATTATCAAACATATAATGACCATATTTACTTCATTTTATTAATTTCACACTTTATAAGATGTATATTGAATATAATTAATCATAATAGATATTTGATCAGATTTTAGCAGTTTGATTAAATGTTTGGAAATATTAAATGTATAGTCTATCTTAAAAAATACGAGATACCTTCTTATTAATTCATTATTACAATCCACAATTTGGCAGATGCTAATAAGTTACAAATTTCTACCAGTTTGTTAGGCTATTATTAATTCACTAGCTGGAACCGAGGAAATTCCACGGAATTGAGAAGACAACAAATATTTCTAAGTCTGTTTTGCCCATTTTGTGTAAGATTTGGCCATTGACACGCCTCTTATCACCATACAACTTCTTTCTAAACCAAGTTAAATTATTGTTCTACAATTTACCTTCCTTTCCCCCACTTCTACTTCTCCCACCTTTGCTTTCCCCATTTTCACTTCCCCATCATCACTTCCCCTACCTACTCTTCACCCACCTACACTTCTCCCACCTACTCTTCACCCACCTACTCTTCTCCCACCTACTCTTCTCCCACCTACTCTTCTCCCACCTACTCTTCTCCCACCTACTCTTCTCCCACCTACTCTTCTCCCACCTACTCTTCTCCCACCTACTCTTCTCCCACCTACTCTTCTCCCACCTACTCTTCTCCCACCTACTCTTCTCCCACCTACTCTTCTCCCACCTACTCTTCTCCCACCTACACTTCTCCCACCTACTCTTCTCCCACCTACTCTTCTCCCACCTACTCTTCTCCCACCTACTCTTCTCCCACCTACTCTTCTCCCACCTACTCTTCTCCCACCTACTCTTCTCCCACCTACTCTTCTCCCACCTACTCTTCTTCAACCAACATTTCTCCCACTAACACTTCTCCCACCTCCACTTCTCCACCTTCATTTCCGCCAACTACACTTCCCCCACCTTCACTTGTACCACCTACTCTTCCCCAATCTTCAATTCCCCCACCTTCACTTTCCACATCAAAAACTTACATCTCCTTCACTGTCCTCACCTACACTTCCCCCACCTTCAATTCTACCACCAATGCTTCCCCCACTTTCACTTACAAGCCACTCATTCCTATATAGTAGGTGACATACACTAACACACACGCTATCGTATTAATAAATAGATAATATAGAAGTTTAAATGATAAGAAATTGTAATAGACGAAAAAATTAGTATACATGACAATTTTTCAGCAAATCTATTTTTGTTTACCTGTAATTAAGTGCAACCTCTTCCAACATAGTATTTAATATAGTCCGTATTTCTTAAAGAATTACATTATATCTTGTTAACGAAGTAAAACTCCTACCTAAAGTCTATCCCAAGTAATAACAGTACTTTAGGTAGCTCTTTTATGATATCCTATTCATCCAAATAAACTTTTATTGCAACAAAAACAAGGAGTAACTATCACAAAATAATAGAGTCGTGTCGGACTAAGTAGATTTTATGATACCTTTCGGAACTTCGTTTCTTGGAAACCCACAGGAAAATAACAGAGATTGAAGATTCCAAGAACCCCAGATAGTCACTTCCTTACTTCCAATTGAGGGTCTTTACTCCATACGAAAGAGCCAGCACTCAATAGAGTATCTATAAGAAAGAGCTAGCACTCAATAGAGTATCTATAGGAAAGAGGCAGCACTCAATAGAGTATCTATAAGAAAGAGGCAGCACTCAATAGAGTATCTATAGGAAAGAAGCAGCACTCAATATAGTATCTATAGGAAAGAGGCAGCACTCAATAGAGTATCTATAGGAAAGAGGCAGCACTCAATATAGTATCTATAGGAAAGAGGCAGTACTCAATAGAGTATCTATAAGAAAGAGGCAGCACTCAATAGAGTATCTATAAGAAAGAGGCAGCACTCAATAGAGTATCTATAGGAAAGAGGCAGCACTCAATATAGTATCTATAGGAAAGAGGCAGTACTCAATAGAGTATCTATAAGAAAGAGGCAGCACTCAATAGAGTATCTATAGGAAAGAGGCAGCACTCAATATAGTATCTATAGGAAAGAGGCAGTACTCAATAGAGTATCTATAAGAAAGAGGCAGCACTCAATAGAGTATCTATAGGAAAGAGGCAGCACTCAATAGAGTATCTATAAGAAAGAGCTAGAACTCAATAGAGTATCTATAGGAAAGAGCTAGCACTCAATAGAGTATCTATAGGAAAGAGGCAGCACTCAATAGAGTATCTATAGGAAAGAGGCAGCACTCAATAGAGTATCTATAAGAAAGAGGCAGCACTCAATAGAGTATCTATAAGAAAGAGCCAGCACTCAATAGAGTATCTATAGGAAAGAGGCAGCACTCAATAGAGTATCTATAGGAAAGAGGCAGCACTCAATAGAGTATCTATGGGAAAGAGGCAGCACTCAATAGAGTATCTATAAGAAAGAGCCAGCACTCAATACAATTTGTAGTTTAATTAATTTTTATTACTCATAATTTATAGAATTTGATGTAAATATTTTTAAAATAATGAGCTATACGTATATGTAGTACTTCATATTGTTATTAACCAACCTTTATATCTGAATATATTCCTGAAACATCGAGAGTTTATCCTAGGAATAAATACATACTTGCCTGGGATAACTGGGATAATATTCCTGCAAAAAAATGATTCATCATTAGATAATTTCAGTTCAATTATTAGTTAATGGTCAGTTTCCAGTTACTTAGTCCAGAACAGTTCCTCATTTTCAGCGGTTACTCAAATTGCATTCAATAATGCAAGCCTAAATCCCCACTTCTAATTAGTTAAGATAATCAATTTTCAAAAGGCCGAATGAAGAATTGTGATAAATAAGCAGAGGTAATCTCTTACTATCATTTCCATATCCCATTATGGAATTCAATTAGGCAAAAATTCCAATTAACTCTGTAGGCGACAGCTAGAATCTCTACTAATATCATTACACTCCACTGCCTCCGGTTTATTCCCATCCAGGGACCAATTTACCGGTAATATATTCTCATAGAGTTAAAATGGTTCATTTTCGCTCTCGAAATTACCTCCACAGTACATTTGGTAAAGAAATTTCTCCTTAAAAAATATATGTAGTGATATTTTAATCGATTGATATACATAGATTGAATTATGAAGAAAGTATATTATATCTAATGAATCTCCACATTTACTTTACCTGATATTACACTCTACAAATTATTAACCAATTCAATATTATTCATCCATTCTGAATTTCTGAGTATTTCCTTTGTTTTGATGTAAATGCTATTGCAGAAAATCAGCTCCTCAAATCTGAAGAGTAAATTAGAAAGTTAAATTATCTACCAATCAAAGTATTTAGTTTCTGTTTACTTACTACTTTTTAGTAAGAAATTTATATTTTTTCAAAATATGTAGCATATGTTTTAAAAAGATTCTTTTATTAGAAAATATTTTTCATTAACATTGTCAATTCAAATGGTTAACATTTTAAAAAAGCATTAATGATACATCTTATTCACACATTTCATCAGTTAGATATTCGAAAGAAACCTTTCCAGACAGTATAATAATTGATTATAGGCATTAGAAACACGTTGAAATAATGCGTTAAAAACAAGTAAAGCAATGCAGTAATTCAACACATTAACCGTACAATAACAGCTCACCAAAAATTCTTACAATTAAATTGGTTCACCACCCATACTAACGTCCACTTTCCGAGTACGGCGATGTTCCCCAAACTAGTTTTCAAGCTCCTGTCTCCTATCCTAGCAACAACTCTCCAAATATTTTCGCTTCCCAACACTCAAACATGCATCTCAGCAATTGCATTATTTCTTTAATTTCCAATTTAAATCCACATCCAAGACTGAAATCTATTTCCCGCTTCTTTAAATTAAACCAGTTGAGAATAATGCGAAAATATATTTAGTGAAGATAGGAGAAGAGACAAATAATGAAGTCATAGCCAAGCGATTAATATGGTTATTTTGGTAATAGATAAATAACTAGCTTACGAGCACTCGATAGAGCGCATGCCTTTGCCGCCGCTTATCCGTTTGCGACCAAACTATGATAAACTGGAGACTGGATAGTGACTAATCGTCCCAACAAGTTTCATGCAATATGGTTCAATACTTTTTCAGTTATTGAGTTATAAATGACCTTGGCCTTGACCTTTGAACGGATCGCTCCCCAAATTCTACCAGATGGTTCCTGGACATTGTCCAATCGTCCCATCAAATTTCTGACAATTTGGTTGAATACTCTTTGTGTTATTGAGTTATAAATGGCCTTGACCTTGATCTTTGAATTTTGATCAGATCACTCCCAAAATGTAACAAAATGGTTCCTCTATAATGACCAATCGTCCCACCAAGTTTCATGCAATATGGTTCAATACTTTTTGAGTTATAAATGACCTTGACCTTTGACCGGGTCACTCCCCAAATTCTACCAACAAGTAACTGAACATTGACCAATCGTTTCATTAAATTTCAGGCAATTTGGCTGAATACTTTTCCAGTTATGTGAATTAGAAGATGATAAATATATAAGTAAATGCCGTCTATAATATAACCTTCCCGCATTCTGCGAAGGTAATTAATGGAATATAGGTGAAGTCAACAACTGAATTACTCATTGAAATCTTAAAATGAGCATGTGTATATAAATCTTATTATTGTCAGTTAAATGACCAATTTTATTGTTAGTTTCCATGTTACATTTAATCAAATATATAGAATTATTAGCAATCTTTGAATGAAGATTTTATCTGTACAATTGAATTCTTTGAATTCAAATCAAAAGAAGACGAGTTGATTTTATTACTCATTTTATGGCAGAGAAGTTATTTCCAGGAATCTTTGAGGTTCCTCTTGGCTGTGTGCCACCATAAGATTGCTTCCTCGTCAATAAAGTAGCCAAAGACTGGGAATAGTAAACTCTGAACGCCTTCCGCATATCTTAAATAATTGTTTGTGTGCCTTGAATATAGAAGTAACAACATCACATGCTAAAAATTTCAAAAAGTTAACTAGTGACGACGTAAAATTACTATCAATTAAAGTTATTGAAAAGCTGTACAACATACATAATTTTGTTTGAACTTTCAAATTTCTGGTAAACCAAATATATGCATGTTATGCTTAAAAATATCTTTGAGATATCAAAATTCATTTATTTATTGTAATTGAATATTGAAATTGCCATATTGAAATGTAATATGAAAATTAAAATATCAGAAAACTTTACAATAAAATTTTTTTAAACAAAAATTTATATAAACCGGTAATGTCTCTCGAAAGAATTCTATGACAGATAAATCTGTAGTGATATTGAATGAAAACTCTTGGTATTCTCTATAGGTAGATATATAGGTAGTTTTCCTAATCAAGAAATTGTAATATAATATAATATTACATGATAATCACCATTATTGTGCACAAAGTACTTTTCTATTGAATTTACTTAAGTATAGTCAATATAACAGTAGTTTGTGAATTGTTTTCCTCACCAATATGAACTGATTTTAATTATAATGAGAGGATATATGAGTGTCCACACTCCACAGTCTACACTCTTCATTTCTTTGCCCACAGTTCTCTACGTATTGTAGAATTCGGAAAAGCAATCGTATGCTGGTCGAATCATTTAGCATTCATCAGAGGTTTGGTTCGAAGCAGAAGTTCTCTATGAAGCCAATAATTGAATTTCCTGCCAAGATCGTACGCCTCCGTCACAGTGAAGCAAATTATTTCATACGTTAGAGAATTCTCGCGTCTACTGAACTTTGTAAAATTAATGATCAATTGGTATGTATGATCAGTTTTATTTAATTTACATGATCAACAACAGGATATAATTATATTTTAATCATCTTATTTCATATTAAATATAATCGATAAATGTACCTTGAACAATTGTATACGTTGGAAATTATAATCTTCAATATTCCAAATTACTGTAGTCCACTGTTCTAAAATACGCAGACACTACGATAAATGTATGTACATTTACTCTTCCTGTGATAATTTCACTTGTGTTTGCTTCCTGTTAATATAAGTCATGACAATGTGATTCCAAGCTATAAAAGTGATGGTAATAAATATAAATTAAGAGCTGGTGATGGTGACATAGTTGTGTAGACGATTTAACGTGTCTGTAGTTTAGTTGGT
Organism: Caprella mutica; assembly: GCA_947561585.1. Taxonomy (NCBI): domain Eukaryota; kingdom Metazoa; phylum Arthropoda; class Malacostraca; order Amphipoda; family Caprellidae; genus Caprella; species Caprella mutica. The sequence continues at coordinate 716,193 of CANNZV010000123.1, read as the reverse complement.
CTCAGGGGCCCAATTAACGTGTTGACTTGTAATTTCTGCTGGTAAACATCTCTAACGAACTAGGATACATTTCATAGTGGCATTTTACTTGTATCATTTTGACTAAATAAATAATATCGAAAAAATATCGATATCTAAGTTTGATGATTGGTAGAGTTTCAGAAGGGAGATTAAATAGTAAAATTCTAAATTTTCCATTATCCAATAAGTATAATTTATAGTGCTTGAAGCTTTGTTTGTTACGTATATTGTTTAGAATGTATCTTTCACTATATGTATGTGTACACTCGAGAATATATTTGTTAGAAAGCAAGTGAAGAAATTTCATTAAATGATAAAATTATTATTGTTATCATTATCAATCTTGAACCATTTCTTACACCGAACGAAATATTTAGAAATAACCCGATAATAATTATCTTTGCGTATATTTTGATAGTTTCGATAAACTTTGTTCAGAGTTTCTTTATTTTGGATAATATTGTAAGACAAATATATACTATTATATTTTGAAGAGTTTAATATACTTGTATCCACATTTAACGGACATAAAATTAATATACAATATCAGAAAAAAAAGAAGAAATATCAAAAACTTATGATATATAATATGAAAATGATATGAATATTGTTTGAATATGAAAATAATTTTTTATCTCAGCACCTATTAATATTGAATGTTTTCATTCAGAGATGAGAGACACAAAGTGGGTTAAAATAGTGGGGGACAGAGAAGAAAAAAGATTTAGAAAAATAGTTAAGAGATAAGAGAGTGGTGCTACTGATTTGGTACACATTATATTAAGTTAGTTTTATTGTTCGCTGGCAGGGTTTAAAAAAGGGCATTCAGCCTGTTATATTGAGAATATACTCATTGAAAATTTCTACTCATTAATTTGGCATTAATTGAAAAGGTCGTCAGACCGTTGATTTAAAATAATAATCAGTCTTTTATATCTGTAAGATGTTTAAATTCATTCTCAATACTTTATCGTATATATAATTTGACTGAGGGTAAATAACAGATATTCAAAAATTCTGAAAATATAAAATTGAATATCATCATGCAGTAAGGAATTTGTTTTCGTTTCTTTATATCATTTATACATCATAATTAATTACATAATCAAATATATAAATATATTTTTGCGCAATTTTGAGAGTAACACTGATATTCAATAGTACATAGGTAGTAGGTAGTGGTACTCGCCATTGCTATGTAGGGGTAACAATGATATTTTACAGCACGTACTGGTGTGCACTATCTTTTGCTGTGAAGGGGTAACAATGATATTAAACAACACGTTGTTGTGTGTACTATCTTTTTAAGTGAAGGGGTAACAATGATATTTTATAGCACGTGGTGGTGTGTATTATCTTTTGCTGTGAAGGGGTAACAATGATATTTTACAGCACGTACTGGTGTGTACTATCTTTTGATGTGAAGGGCTAACAATGATATTTTACAGCACGTGGTGGTGTGTACTATCTTTTACTGTTAAGGGGTAACAATGATATTTTACAGCACGTAGTGGTGTGTACTATCTTTTGATGTGAAGGGGTAACAATGATATTTTACAGCACGTACTGGTGTGTACTATCTTTTGCTGTGAAGGGGTAACGATAATATTTTAAAGGCACCTACTTGTGTGTACTATCTCCTGCTGTGAAGGGGTAACAATGATATTTTACAGCACGTACTGGTGTGTTCTATCTTTTGATGTGAAGGGGTAACAATGATATTTTACAGCACGTACTGGTGTGTACTATCTTTTGCTGTGAAGGGGTAACGATAATATTTTAAAGGCACTTACTGGTGTGTACTATCTCTTGCTGTGAAGGGGTAACAATGATATTTTACAGCACGTACTGGTGTGCACTATCTATCGCTGTGAAGGGGTAACAATCCTATTATTAAATAAATAGAAATTGAAAACATTACGGTAAACATATTATTATAAACTAGACAACTATAACTTTCTGTGTTCAATTAAGTAACTTTCGAAATTAATACACAAATATACAACTGATGAAATTTTAACATGTAATTTTAATAATGTAATTTATACACCGTATTTTGTAAATAATAATTTTCAGCGATTTCATCATTTTTTAATAACTGATAACAAAGAAATGATTAATAAACTATAACATATGTGTAGTTTGCTGTATTTTATTGCTTTCTTTATTACAAAGAGCGCATTCCGTGAAATATAATGTCCGCATGTCACGGTGTTATTAATCACAGTAATCACACATCACAGGTCAGTAGCAGGGAGCCTCCCATAGGATTGATTGTAAGTCATTAAACTACATGAAATTATAAAAGTGTAATAACTAAATAAATTCATTTTTAACATTATTATATAAATAAACAGTAGTTAATTTCATTTAATTGAAATCATCATACATAACGAATATTCATATTTTCACGAAATAATTTCAAATTTTTCATTAAAAAAATACTAAGCGTGGATTTTTTTTAAATTACCTTTTGAAAACATTAAGTACTATATTGCATTTCTTTAAGAAAGTTTTATTTACTAAATCTCTAAAATATTCAACGTGGAAAAATACTGTTTTTGAAAACTTCCATAGCATTTTAGATATTTCATTTCATCAGAAAAACGAAAGTACGTTAATTCCATACAAACAATCATAAAATAAGTTAACTGCTATATCTCTCACTCTACATGTATGGAATGGTCTCGGATGTTAATATTCATATGAGGATATTGTTATTGGAAGCAATAATCTTGTAGAAGTGTCCACTAACCATTGCAAATATTACTCACTGATATCCAATTACTGACCCTCAGCCCTGTAACCAACTCTATCACTCCATCAGGTCCAATATCATCCTCCGGCACTGTACCTAGTGAATAAATTGACTTTTGAATCAACAAACAGATAAGTTGACCAGCCTGTGGATTATTAGACACAACGCAGAGGCTCAATATCGAGACCTGTAATCGAAAAGGGATTGCCTTTCTAGTCTCTTGTATATGTTCATAAGAATTCAATTAGGGACACACAGGACAATGTGTGGAATGAATACAACAAGAAAAAGAACAATTGCAGATAAGACAGAAGAATTCAAGTTTCCATTACTTAATGTCATAGCACCAATTCCTGATCTACATTTAAACCATTCAATTAATTAATGGTATCAATTATTATGAGAATAAGTCATAACTTTCACAGTGAAACTATAACATCTTCATAGTTCTAGTGAAAGATTAGCACATTATGTGTCGTTAATTAACGAATGTTGATGAATATAAGGAAACATATAATAGTACATATATTCGAAATGTAACGCATTTAAATTTAAACGAAGATCATCTTAAAGATTTCAAGTTACATGTTAAAATACATGCCAAGCCATAAATCAAAATTTAGCCACGGTTGTGTACATTGTGGGGAGAACATATAAAGTTCAGAATACAGTAGTAAATCACTTGACTGGTGGGATGAATTATGACTTCCTTTTCAAAAGGATTTCACTAAGTATATTGTCTTATGAATGTGTAGAAAAAGTTCCAAAATTCCATCCGTAAAGATTTCGAAACTCTGAAATTACTTTGCAAGTACTAGCAGCTTATCTTTCAAGAAATGAATAATTGATAGCATTCAATTATGCAAACAAGACCATTTATTTCTTTTTCTTGGCATTTGGATCTAATGTAGAAAGTATTTCAGGAGACAAGAAGCAATTGTTTCATCTGTCCTGAAGTTCGTTTGATGGCATTGTACTGCATCAATAAAACATGAGGACAATTCAATAGCAAGGCATTTAATGGTGATTGGTGAGGAAAGTACTGGAGAGACACCATCACAAAAACTATCACCCATCAGAAGAAAACACCGGAGAAAACTTTTAGAAATACTGGTTTAAATGCAGCGCTTGGTAGGGTCAATCCTGCCCATACTTTTGCAGATATTTACGTTATTGTTCTGTTAGATCTGGTCAGTTACATTGACATTGTAAACACAATTCCTTTCGAATAACAAGTTATCAAGTTATGTATTTGATAAGGATATTTATTGAAGAAAATTATAGAAAAAATCTTACAACTCAACAGGCCATTATATAATTAATATAAATGAAATGTTCGGGTATTTTTATGTACTTTAAGTTTATAGCTAATATAACATTAAATATTTTAAAATTTATTCATACTGCAATATTATTGAATCATTAGGCACATAAATTATTTTTGTACAAAGTTTTCATTGGATGAGAAATTAGAAATTTAGAAACTGTTCCAGTAGCTATAATCTCCAGTCAGGATTTTTTTATAAATAAGATAGTATGATATTTTGAATATATTTTATTGTCTACATAGTTTTATTGATCTATAATTTACCATTATAGTTACAATGATCAAATATTACACATTAGTGTATTTGTGTAATATTTGTCTTATAAAATTTAGGAGAAATTTGCACCATATGGTATAGTAAAATTTTTTTTTAAGTTAAAGCAATAACAATATAATATTAAAGATTCATTATTAAATGTATTCCAGAGAAATCTTAAATATTTGAATTTTTTAAATTATATAAAAACGATTTATTCCTACCCAAATATAGTAATTAGTCGTTCTCGTTAGTTTTGTGAGCATTTTCTTCTTCTCTTCAAAGTCCATTTAGATTTTTACAAATTTGTAAGGCAATTTATTGATATATATTCTAAAAATATTACTTGGAGATAGTCCTAACATGATATATATATAGTTTTCATAATAACTTAAAAATATGAAGATTGTATTATATTCTAAGATTTTATTGATTTAAATAGAACGTTCTTTCTTTCTATATACAAATGATCAATGATTATATACAAATGACATATGAAACTATCTTTTCTATTTAACATAAATAAAGCTTTATTTTTCCTATAATTTCATGTGACTATTTTAAATAATAAAGCCATACCAAAATCTACTTGCTACTCCTATCAAAAGTATAACCTATTGACCATATTAGGATGCAGATTGCGTTGTTCCTCTGTCCAAACATTGACAATTTGCTGCTATGATTGGAAGGTATATCATTAACTAAGAGTCCTATCAATTCAATGCGTGTGAGGCCATTCTAATTTCAATTATAGGCTGTTATTTTGATGTGCCGTACGTGAGCCCCAATATTTGATGGCATTAGAGCAGGAATTGTCGTACTGGATTTTATTGTTATGATTATTAAACAGTTAGTGAAGCCTTAGATTCAATATAATGTATATAGAAACATTTTAACGCAATCAAAATACTATACAGATTGTAAATGGAGGACTTTATTAACCTGGCAATATTCAGTGCAACAACCATCTTCCTGAAGACCAGACTGAGGAATCTAAACAATGAAATCACTCAAGAAGAAAACCGTTTGAAGACTCGTGAAGATTTAGCCAATTAGTAACTATTGGTGTTCCAGTCCACTGGCCGGTGGTCGTCTTAGTTCACTCAAGTCTCGTCTCTTCATTTGACAAAGTTTTTGAAGTGTAAAGATCTAATATTGAAAGTCCATGAGGAGTTTACTTTACGGGGGAGAATATATATTATCAGACTGTTATTGCTTGGAAGGGACAGTGGAACATCAATGCTGTGGGATAAGGAAAATACATCAAGCGAACTTTGTCTATTGAAATTGATTTTTCGTATATATTTTGAACATAGTGAAGAAATTGTAATTACTCCTAAATGATTATCATAATACTTACGCAGTTAAAAATAACGATATGTATACTTATTTTTCTATTTATTAGGCATACATGATATATATATGTATAGTTCATAATACCTAAAAGAGTTTAATCATGCATCAGTGCTAGAATGTATAAACCTTTCATAGCAAATGAACTCCAGACAACTATAGCTGCCGAAGATGGTTTGCCCCATTAATTTCTTTTCCAGAAGATATATTGCAATCCTTTTGCTGTATATTCCAAGGAGGATTAAGAGCGTATTTGCTTCCGAATCACTTCTCGAATTCCCTCGATCCCCTGCAAGTTGTGAGCGTTCCTTAGGGAGACGGATTACTCTACCAGTCCGGAAACTCTGCGATCTCGTAACCCTTTCAAGCAGAGTGGAAGAAGCTCTGCAAATTGACAGTCAAAAGAGAATGACTTACTCTCTGTATATCGCTATGCAAATTTATGCACCAGCCAAATAGTTTATTCAGATTTCACTCAACCGACTTTGATATTATTAAACATTTGTAGCAACAAGATTTCATATTTGGTATATAAATTAAAGGAAATATGTAATTTGTAAGTCGGGGATATTCATTGATGTATCAGGAAAATCTTTTGACTTCAGTAGTTTCTGATGAACGATATTTCGATATTATTCCATTAAAAGGAAATTGCAAATCGAACACTATTTACAAGAATTGTTCTAATTCTAAGTTCTAATAATTAATGAGTTTAATCCTTTTTTTGATTGCATTGTTAATATACTATATTTTTTGGTCTTTTCATCATTTCTTATTTCCATAGTCTTTTTCTTTTTTGTTTCATTCCACATTCATGTTCACTTTATATCGCTGTTCCTTTTGTGTCTGCTCACTCCGAGTCTCCCTCTGGGAAATGAAATCTTCCATTTTTCTCTGGGAGTTTCCTTTGCAAAGTGTGATATATTATTCAAGGGGTTTGATTTATATAGTAACATAGCTAAATATCTATATTTTATATTACAGTACAAGGAGTATTTTTCAATCGTAGAACAACAATACATTGTAAAAGGAAAATTTGAAAATTTGATAGAATAACTTCCTTTTTTTCTTTATTTTAAAGTTTTACGCTATACACCCTTTTGAAGCTGGAATCATTCTTCACTGGTTACGCGAAATGGTTCAAAGTATGTTTGAAGAGAATATAACTTGTATCACAATAATGGTATTCGTGACGACATAAAAATTAGGAAATAATGGATAAAAATCCTCAGATTCTAACCTGATGGACTATTTTGTACACAAAATATAGTGCGAGTGCCCTTTATTACCTTCGCTGAATGCGGGAAGGTCATATTTTACCCGTCGTTTATTTATTTATTTATCATCTTGTTATTCGCTTAACTGAAAAAAGTGAAAATTTGGTGAAACGATTGGTTCATGCCCAGTGACCTGGTGGTAGAGTTTTGGGAGTGACCCGGTCAAAGGTCAAGATCATGGTCATTTATAGCTCAAAAACTATTGAACCATATTGCATGAAACTTAGTGTGACGACTGGTCAATATACAGAAATTATTTTATCAGATTTTGGGAGCGATCGGGTCAAAGGTCAAGGATCAAGATCAAAGCCATTTGTAACTCAATAACTCAAATAGTATTCAACGAAATTTCCTGAAATTTGATGGTACTCAATGTCCAGGAACCATCTGGTAGAATTTTGGGAGCGATCCGGTCAAAGGTCAAGGTCAAGGTCATTGATAACTCAATAACTCAAAAAGTATTGAACCATATTGCATGAAACTTGGTGAGACGACTGGTTATGATCCAGTTACCAGTATATAAAATTTTGGGAGAGAACGGGTCACAGCGGCGGCGAAGGTAGGCGCTCTACCGAGTGCACTTAACCTAGTTCAAATTGAAGCAGTTCTTATTCCAAATAAAACTGTACAAACAGCTAACTCCTGGTATCAGATGCATGGATGAGGATTCAATCGAGAAAACTTCTTACTTCAAGTAAATTAAATTTTGTAAATATCAAACACATTTTCCTTTCCTGGAAAGTCTTCAAATTTACATGTAGAGCTGTCAAATTGATAAGAAATAACTCTCATTATTTATTCATTGATGCACTAATTATAATTTTTAGTTTTAGAAATATTATCTGCAAGTAAATTTAATTGCTAAATTTTCTTGTTCAGGGTTTTTAGCTCTGTTTATTTAGATTTGTGTGCTAATGTTTCATGAATTATTCAAAATAAGCTCGATTTAATAATTTGATTTCGGATCAGAGGCTTCATTCCTGTTGGTCAATAGTAGATATTTCGTTAAAACCTTTAACCGCTGTTAAATATAATCAGGAGAACTGACAGTGAATGTTTGCCTAATGTTTATAATTAATTTATTTTAATACAACCTCAGTTTCTTGATATAGGTTCTTCATTTTAATATCATTCTAAATAGCAATAACAATTCCTTAAGGCTGCACGCAATGTAAACAAAGTCATTTATTTGCGCTTCACATCGAATGGTGCCATTAATTGTGTCACAAAATTCTAACTCTATTAACCATAAAGTCCTCAATTGAGATTATCAAAAATAATCACCACCAATAACAGTAAATCCTAATTAACGATGCCATTAAAGTGTCACTATTTGCACTTCACAAAATGTATTGAGCAGCCAAAGCTTTGGAATATTTGCCTCCTTTCATTGGTTCCAGTGTCCAGCATCACGCCCTTACCATTATGATGTCCGGTCACTCTGCTAGAAACTGACGCTAACAAATAGCAAACTGGGGAAATGGACGCGTGTGAAATAGAGACACTTGCTCGCCAGTTATATTCTGTTTCGAAAATATTTACCCTAATCAAATTAAACGTAAATATTCCATTCTACCAAGTCAGAAAATTTAAATTCAGCAGATCGTGTATTATTGACTATTACAGTGAATATTGATAATAGTTTATCGTAAAATATCATAAATTCAGACATTATCGTCCAGATTTTTGGTCAGAAATGGTCGACGAAAAACAATGATCATCATCTAACTTTTGTTTTGTTTGACGATTTTTATCATCCATTATAATCGCATATCTGCATTTTTCTTACTGATGTGGAATAAAAGGTATTCTCGGTCATAAATTCAAAGTAAATGTTGAAAGGTATTGAAAACTTTATTTCAGATACATAGCTATTGTTTACGAATAAAATTAGAATAAACGAAAGTATATTCTATATACATTTAGTAGATTATTCTCTTAAATGGCGTGTCATTCCGCTGAACTTCAACTGTTAATATCTGAGTAATATAGATATCATTGGTACTAATGGATTTATAAAAAGGGACATTTCTATTCAACAGTGAATTAATTATAATGAATATACTATATAATATTGAGGTAAAGTTACTCTATAACAACAGAGACGATTAGCAATTAGATTCTCACGACTTACAATTAAAATACTCTTAACATTTCAGAGTTTACACCAATATTTGTTCATTAATTTCCGTATAGAAAGGCTGGCTGGCAAAACGCTAAAAATAAATATGGAGGAGGTTCTTTTTTTGCTCTTTTGTTTCGTCAGCCAAACTAATTGGAAATAAAATAAGAAAATATCGCAAACATAAACGCTATAGAATTTCCAACACCCTCAAATTATCCGCATACAAATTCACCCTCTCTGAAATGCTCGAGTTGGCAGAAGAAAACTTGTGGTGATTTTTAGCCTGTCGCTTATAATAACCTTATTCTTTGGCCACAAGTTTCGTGATTCAATGAGGCTTTCTAATGAGACGAGAAAAAATGGACGACACGAGTTGGTGCTCGAATGTCCAAACCCCCGGGGAACTTCCATCAATAAGGAATATTGGGGGGAGTGGAGTGAGACTTATGGAACATGACAATGATTTAACTTCGGGAGAAAGGGGGGCAATTTTGTGAGAAAACTTTCAAATTTTAAGTTAATTACCGTGGTGGCAGAGTTGAAGAATGATATGTTCTACTTATTTAAATTGCAAAGTTACATAAGTATAAGTTCAAGACAGAGTGATCGATAGATCAACTTGAAATCATTTTCAAATTTTTTTACAAATCGAATCAACGAGCTAGTTATACAGTTGGAGAGTTTAATATTCAAGATCTATTACAAAATATTAAAGAAAATAACTGTTATCGTATTTTCTTTTTAAATTATCATTGTACACAATTAATAGAGTTATTTGATGAATCAATTCTTGAAAATAGAATTTCGAGTGAGCTTTCATCTATGAAATAAGCCTGCCGATAAATTCTTTTATTGTTGTCAATTATGGTAAATAGGAATAGCTTTTATCTTAAAATTTTCTTGGGAGAATGTCTGGCGAAAGACTAAAAAGTGTTCGAAAATTTATAATAACTTACGATCGGACTTCCGTCGAATCTTTAATCGTTTACGATTAGTGATGTTAATTTTTTCTTATTTCCTATACTGAAAGACACTATACTGAATCTTTAGGTATTAAATATTAACAATGAATTCATACCTCTTTATACTATGTAAAGATATGACTGCTTTTTATCAGAGTAAAGCAAGTTACTGTGAATGAGCCAAAGCACTGTAGTGTACCCAGAGGACTGAGAGTAATTTACAGGATGGAATTAATTACAGCTCTGGGAAGCATCCATTCTGCCGAACAACATGCAAATTAGCAAATAAAAGAACCTGTCAGAATATTACATGAATAATTCCACTAAGATTCACTGGTGCTTTATTTTGTAGCGAGACACAGCAAATTAACTTGATTTATAACCCTCCTCTCGCTCTTGTAAACTTTTATATTTCAGTGAATGTGTGGAGTAGATGTCAATTTATTCATTTATAAAAGATTGAATAGGAAAAACCCTCCTTCTATAAAAAATCATATAAGTATAACGATAAATAAATAAAAAAAATTATATATCTTTTCCAAAAAAGTTATAATTTTGAATAGTTAAGGTAATACATTTTGCGAAAAAATAAGACCACTGAATTACATTCTCCATGTGTCATGAGTTTTCATTTTCAAGCTCTATATTTTTTATTAGCATTGAAGCCTCGTTATCTGCTAGCATTTATAGCTCCATTCCAGTAAATTCGCCAGTCTCACTCTGAGTGTTCTCTCCATACTACTTTATGGCCATCCAACCCCCATCTTCAGCCAATCTTAGAATGGTTACAATTAAGTCTGTCATTTCGCACTGCTACCCCACCTATAAAGGGACTGGAGGATGCACTTTATACCAATAGGTGCACTTTAGATATATGATTATGCACTTTACACCACCAGATGCACTCTAAGATATAGGATTATGCACTTTACACCACCAGATGCACTCTAAGATATAGGATTATGCACTTTACACCACCAGATGCACTTTAGTTTTATCAATTGCATGACTAAACTCTGCCAAATCATCAAAAACTATGTTTGTTACTAATTTTATATCAATCATTTAGTTGGTTATTGATCTACAGTCGTCTTTTCATTCTGAGAAAAAGCATAGTTGTACCAAAACTATTTAAAACTTAAAATATAATACAATAAATTAAAACAAATCATAACTACAAAATTAACTTATCTTGGTGTGAGAATATCTTGATATAATATCTTTGTACCATTAAAATCTTCCAAAAATAAGAATCTATGATTGCATATATTTACTGTTGAAATATCCTCATTTTTCAAGTTTTACTCGAGCATGAAATGTATCTGATGTAAAAGTGTATAAATGTATGCAGTCTGTCCCGAATTCCTATTTGTTTTTCTGCAAAAGAATTCACTTCTGCTAATGGAATCACACATCAGAAATTAAATCATCTATGTGTAGGCGATGAAAGAAAATAAAATGTATGACGTGAATTCCTAATGAAATTACCTCGTCAAAATAAAAAGTAATTATAAAGAACAACAGGGATAAATCAGTCTACGGAGATCAGAGACTAAAATGTCGAGGAACTTCTTACCGAAGAAAATAATCTGGGGATCGTAGGACTAAGACCTAACTTGAATATTCATATCTCTGCTCATTTCTTCCATACTGACTAATAACATTTTGGAATAAAAGTTACTGAAATACTAAATGAAGTTATCATAAATGCGCTAATGATTGCCCTAACTCAGGGCTGAAAAGAAACTGCATTTCTTTATAAAACTGCAGCCCTGATGATGATTCTTATTGCTCTGGGGCTTCTTGAACCTCAAAAATGCAGAGCCTATCTCCAAGAAAAACAAAAATCTTAAAGACTTAATTTATATCTGAGGGCAAAGTTAATTGTAGTGCATTAATTAGGGAGAGGATAAAGGAACTTTTGAAAGTTAGTTAAAAACAAATGAATTATTCAAGAGAATTTTTAGAAGCGAGTAAATTGTTCCTGGAATAACAATTCGATATTTTTCGTTTTATATTTCAAGTAATGGATAGATTCATTGATTGATCGATCTAAATTCGCGTAATTCGAACTGAAAATTAGTATAGCCTTTCTAAATTGATAGCTTAATGAAATTATTGATTATTTAGTTCAATTACAAATAAATGAATTATCATTTAAAAACCGGAAAAAAAAACATTTTATTTAGATAGCTAAATGTCCTATCAGCTTTATAAACTATTGTACTCATTTCACAATAATTTATTGGCAAAATCATTCTCAAGTCATAATGTAATTAGTGGGAGAGTTACGTTCCAGGCATCTTATTAACTAATCATTGTACTTATTTCTATATCATGAAAGCAAGACACATTTTTTATGTAAGAGGAATATTATATTTGAATATTGTTATGGATAAAAACTCAGGTCAATTCTATTTTTTCCATCTATGTTTAATATATTTTTCGAAATAATGTAGGTACCATTGTTAGATAACACGATGTATGGAAAAAATAAGTTAATGTATACTTTAAACTTAAAACATAAGTTGAAATAAGTTCCAATATAAAATATGAAAATTCAATCATATATTGAGTTAAATTTGTCAGAAAATTGATATACAATTATTGACCTTTTAAAATTTAATAAAAGTATGTTTCCGCCCGGGATCGAACCGGGGACCTTGCGCGTGTGAGGCGCACGTGATAACCACTACACTACGAAAACTTAAAGTGACATGGAAAAACTTTGTTTAATTTTTCTTAATAATTCAAACATAAGTATATGGTAAATGATATATTGTGTTTAACCATACGTATATATATTACTGATAAGACCTTGAGGAAGTTTAGGGTCACTAATAATTATTGTTAAGTTATTTGTAAAACTGAAACAAAAAATATTTTCCATTATTTTAATCATCTTCAAAGTTCTCGTTAAACATTTTTTATTATTACTTGAATTATAATCGATGATAAAACAATCATCTAACGACAACAAATGGTAAGACGAAAATTATCAAAAATATATAAACACAATTCTCTTAATTTCGTATGACATTCCAAACCAAAATACTGATGATAATGTCTGAAATTATGATATTCTTGTCATAAAATAGATCAATATGAACTGTAGCCTGACAATTATTATTTTTCTTAGTTAGACTGTTATTGTTTATCATCATCTTCTAAAGTTGTGACCATTCGAACACTTGCGATCTCTTGACGGTACAACTGGCATGACGTTACAACTACCGTCATGCAAGAGGAAGCATTGTTCTATTTCATTCTACGGATGATAAGTAGCTGAATCTTAAGTTCAACATCCAAAATGAGCTATTGTAGCGTCTGGGTGGTGCGGTTGAGGCTGATCAGTTACTCATTATCATTGAACTACTTCTGAAATGTGTTGGGTGGTGATCTTTATAGCAAAGAGTAAAATTTAGCCAATATACTTAACGAAATAATATTCTTGAAGGATCTTTGCGTGTGGAAGCTAGCGCAGGTGCACCAGTCCTGTATTCATTCCATGACTTTTACCTTTGCACATAATTAAAAAACGAAGATGATAAATGGTATGATACCCATAGCATTTATTAAAATACCTAAGGATCACATCAGAGCTCTCTCCAGTCATGAGATGCACGAGTGTGTTTGAGTACATAAGGGTGAATGTCTTACTATAATCAGTAAACTGTAACCCTTAGCTAGATGTGCGAGATTTGCAACTCGCCAAGCTCTGTACAGAGTGGCAAGTCCCGCCCATACAATAATATCTAAGAAATATTTGTTTCGTATCTATGCTGGTTATCTTTATCTTGAATGTAAAACTATTCTTTGGCATTTACTAATGAATGTGTAAACATCAAATAAAAGTTTTATGGAAAAAATATCCCGAAAACAATTTGGTAACATTTTATAAGAGTTTTAGTGAGAGCTGGTTCTACCGCGCCAGCGACTAGGTAGTTAGCAGACTTTTGAGGGCTAAGTTATTATAGGTTAACTTTGTCACAAAATCAGCAAAATGTATCCAACTTTTGGTAAAATATTTCATATTTGTAATTGTGATTGTCTAATGTGGAGAGATAAAGTTTGCGGGGTAATTATTGATGACATGGAAAACGGGTATGGAAAATGTTAAAGCTCATGTTTCCGCCCGGGATTGAACCGGGGACTTTGCGCGTGTGAGGCGCACGTGATAACCACTACACTACGAAAACTTGAAACACTTTGGAAAAAAATTCATAAAATCTTACCGATAACGCAATCATGATTTTGTTAATAATATATAGTATTTAATCATGAGTGATTTAATACTGGCACAAGCTTTAGGAAATAAAGGGTCATTAATAGTTATAGCTAGGCTATTTGTTGAAACTAATATTAATTTTTTTTCACTGTTTTGATCATTTAAAATGTTTTCGTGAAAAAATTTAATTTTAATATTATTGAATGGGGTTTCTCAGTCAGCAAATCATGATCATTAATAAAAATTCTACTACAATCAATTATTGAACAAAATCTATTGTATTGTGAATTTAAAACACAATAGTTTATCCCTTATAAAGTTGTGACTGATCAAAAACTTAGAATAAAACTACAAATGACGTCTCATCAGTTTAAGCAATGTTCTATCTCGTGTTACGGATGACAAGCTGCTTAAATTTTCTTTAGTGGTAATAAGTTCACATCAAAGTTCCATGTGAATATTCAAAATAAACGATTCTAGGGTGGTAAAGTCGTTAGGTTTAGGACAGTTTACAAAAGACAAAGAACTACTTCATTAATCTAACGCTGATTCTTTTTATTGCATACACACAGATAAAGGATTAGTTGAATCAAATCTAATTTGATTTGTTTTGACTTTTATATGAATAGTTAGATTTTGCCCTTACCTACGTGGTGAGTTGCAGGGACTACTTAAAAGGAATTAAATTGACGTTGGTTAAAACAAAACAGTTGTTTGACTCACTCCTAAACATAAAAAAGTATCGCCAACTCTCATAGTAAGTTAACTTATAGACCAGACACATTGGATTAACAGTATTTGTGAGTTACTACAATACACTCTGTCATAGTTGTTTCAACATACGTTGAAATTCTCAAAAAAATAACTTTTAACTCTCATAGTAAGTTGATTCAATCCATAAAATGAATTGAATTGACTAATGTTTCATGACACACCACGTCATAGTTGTTTTAACACACATGACTCAAGTAATAAATTGATTCAATGAATAAATTGGTGACCCATTAGATATGACAAGAAGGGTTGTACTTTTTTCGCTATGTTTGAAATGAATTTTAACAAATAAACTTACCGATATGATACACTTGAAGGATCTTTGAATGTTGTAGTGGACCATAAAACGTCTTAATTGAATAGTGTACTTTAATAATGATTCAGATCTTAAACTGGACTTGAATAAGGTATAAACAAATTGTTGGCTTAAACTTACATTAATTTTAACTCAATATAATAGTCTCTGGTTCGTGTGAGCCACTTTCGTGAAAAAATAATAATAAACTAAATTCAAAACTGATTTGCAAGCTGTCTTTTCATGACTTTCACTTTTCACATAATCACAAATGATTAGACAAAAACAAAGCTGATAAATGATGAGATACTCATATCATGAGCATTTATTCAAAAAAGGGCCGATATTAGGCGTATGTCATAGTTCTTTCCAGTCAAGAATGGTGATATGAGCGCTATTACACCTCGCACTGTCCCTTCCATATAAAATTAATGGGAAGCGGACTTTTCGCTGCCAGACATTTCCCTGCCAGACTATTCCCCACCTGGATTATTCCCCGCAGGACTATTCCCCGCCGGACCTTACACCGCCAATTATATATATATATATAAAGTTTAAGCATTACTCACAACAGTGTTCTAGTATTTTTACAATATGATTACCACCTCGCACAAAATGTTTATAGTATGCTAAATATTTGGGAAATAATGTAGAATAACAAATGAGATGAGTTCTAAAGAATTCAATCACATTTGGTAACAGTTCTTGAAACTATTTTTGGTGTAAGAAAATTAATATCCTTTTTGAATTAATGAAAATGACAGATAATGATGTAGAATTACAATTATGATTGATATAAAATAACTTAATCAATGATTTGTGGTTACAACATTCAAGCATCCGGCCATAGAGACCACGAATCATTAATTAAGTTATTCTATTTCAATCATAATTCTCGTTTTCCGTCATTATCTGTCATTTTCATTAATTCAAAAAGTTTATTTCTTACACCAAAAATAGTTCAAGAACTGTTACCAAATGTGATTGAATTCTTTAGAACTCATCTCATTTGTTATTCTACATTATTTCCCATTCAGGTACTAATTATCCAAATTATCAAATATCAGTAACGCTTCCTCATTAGTTATTGCCAGTGATCTGATCCAATTTACTTCTACGAATATAAAAAGTTTCAAATACAGAAATATTGTATAGGAAATGTATATTTAGATAATTTAGGTACTTGAAAAGCTCACTACATGTTTAATTGTTTTTTCGAATCAATAGTTATATCCTTTTACCAGCAATGAAACAGTAACACGATACAGATAAGATTTTCTACCACCTCGTTGAAGCCATTTTGTATTAGTTACTCCTCCGATAATTAGATTTCATTTGAGAATTCAAGAGAAGATGCTCTACATTATTTCTTAAGCGTCCTCAATCCCGACTGCTTGAAAAGTTTTGATTTAGTGATTTTTACACTCTAACTTATTTATTTTCATAATAATGGTGAAACCAATGTAAGTTCTCAAGATTTAAGTCCAGTGAACATAGAGGCCATGACATGTTGAATTGACGAAAATTTACCGAACAGTTGGATATGGGCCGAGGTTCTCCCAACATGTCATGGCCTCCATGTTCGCCGGACTTAAATTTTGTGATTTCTTGTTGACAAGGATTGAAATGGCATTTGAAGGGCACGTCACCGAAGAAATGTGCCGGCAGGTTATGATGGGGTACCAGTGGCGATTGCAGAAATGCCTGGAAATAAACTAAGGACATTTTGAGGCATGTGCTTAAATAAATATTTAGGTAGATATTTTATTTTACTACCACTAAAACTTGAAATAATTTCTGAGAAAAATGGTTAATAGAAGAGGGTTCTATCCTTATTTGTTTACGTTTTGTTATCGGCCACTCCTAGGTGGAACACCGAATATAACTATAGTGCTGGGATAAACTGAAATATTTGTTGCTGCTTAGTGCCTTGCGATATTTGGCAATCCCTAACTATTGCCATATTATTTGTACGTTGTATCATTCCTAAATTTAATATGAATTTACAAAAGCACAGTCTTAAAATCAAAACAACAAATACGGACACATAGAAGGATCAAAATGAAAAATAAGACTGTATTACTGCATGTTCAAGTCTGTTAACGATAAGTGTCTTCAATTGATATATGGTTTGTTTTATCAATATTAAATATTATTCACCCAAATTACGAATATCTTATTCGGCGGGAAAAAGTCCAGGCGGAGAAAAGTCCGGCGGGGAATAGTCATGGCGGGGAATAGACCGGCGGAGAATGAACCGGCGAGGAAAAGTCCTAGTGCCAAAAGTGAAACCTACTCGTTTTGAGGTACGTTACGCTTGATTTTTATTTTTCTCATGTCATTCTAATTTAAATAGATCATTGTTCTTATGTGTTTACCAATAGATGTATTATATTAACTGAATGTTTATTTGAAATAAACAGAGCTGGGCGCGCGAACCTTTTTTAGGTTCCGAATCCGAACCCGAATCTTCGTCAATTTTGGGTTCCGAACCTCCGTATAGCGAACCCAATTTTGAAAAGTTTGGTCCGAACATTTGTTCCGAACCAAACATTTATTCCGAACATTTGTATGCTAACATTTGTATTTAGTTTTATTTACGTTAATTTTAATTTTATTACTAATCGGCCATTGACCTATTGATTTTATATTATCGTTGATAAAGTTGTGAGCAGTTGGAAGTTCATCCTTATTGAGTGCACAAGAAACAGTACTATCATCCGTAAACAAAATGAAATCAAAGTAATTAGTAGTATGTTGAAGATCATTAATAAAGAGCGAAAAGAGGAGGGGCCCAAGATTGCTTCCTTGTTGGACTGAACAATCAATAGAATGAATATTGGAATTAACACCATTAACATTTACATACTGCTTACGATTGGACAAATAGGACCTGAACCAATCCAGTGCCACTCCTCTAATGCCATAATATTGCAATTTACTCAATAATATATTGTGATCGACAGTGTCGAACGCCTTTTGAAAATCTAGATAGAGTGAAAAAACGACTCTATTTCTATCTAGATTTTCATATATAAATCCGGTATGTCACACCACAGCCTGACAAGTACCTCTAGCATGTCTAAAACCGAACTTATTATTATTAAGAATATTATTATTTTCAACATTTTTCACTATTTCGCAATCTGTTGAATAATTGTTTGCATACATGCTTTTCCAAATTTTTTGAAAATATATTCAAAATTGATATGGGTCTATAATTAGCTACATTTGTGCTATCACCTCCTTTAAACAATGGCACAACACGCGCTATTTTATAGCATTCGGGAAACACGTCTTTTGACAACGAAATTTATTAGATGACAAATTACAGGCGCCACTGCCCTAGATACTTATATTAATACCATGGATGGAAGGCAGTTAACGGAACATTTTTTATTTTTTAATGATGATATATAATCAAGCACATCAGCTACAGTAGCAGGAGACAGGAAGATAGAAGTTACCACGAAGTAAGTTTTAAAATCTGGCATATCAGAATTATCTAGTGAATTCGCAATTGTTGAACCAACAGTGCCAAAGTGTTTGTTTAAATTATCAGCTATCTAAACCGAATCATTTACTAGTCTATCACCAATCAACAAACTCGCCAGTCCACCTCGCCGCCGTCTCCTACCACTTTTACCCCCTATCAAATCATTTATCAGAGACCAGGTACGCTTTAAATCATTTTTTAGTTCTTGAAATTTAGGAAGATACGTTTTTTTCTTTGTTCTTATCATTTTTGTCACACTATTTTGCAATCTGTTGAATGTTACTCGATTCATCCTGCCCAACCTAAACAACTTTAAATAGTTATCTTTCTTCCTGATAAAGTTTCTCGTTTCACCGTCAGTCCATGGTTTACATATTTCTTTATATGATATCGTTTTAAGTACAATCGGACAATGAGTATTATAAAGATGTCCAATAATATTATCAAATCCAAGGAAGGCACTATCAACATCCTCATTCTCAAGTAAATTGGAAAAATCATAGGAGTTCAAGGCGGAATGAAGACTATCCAACGATACCTCGCTTAACAATCTCAACCTGGTAGTAACATGCGAAGAGTTAGAACTGTCTAAACCTCCGTGCACACCACCACACAACGAAAAAACAGGATAATGATCTGACATGCTCGAAACTTATATTCCGGAAGTACAGTTAGCAGGATTTTCAGTGAAAATATTATCAATTAATGAGCATGCTCCTGAAGAATAATCTACTCTAGTAGGTTTAGTTATCAATGGAATTAGAGCGTTAGTGGACATTGTGTTCAAGAAACCTTCGCAATTATTATCATCCAGGTTGAGAAAATTCAAATTAAAGTCACCACAAATATAAAGATTACGACGAGGAACGTTAGACAGTCTTTCTAGTATTAAATTAACTGTTTCCATAAAAATAGCAAGGTCTCCACTCGGTGGTCTATAAATACAACCTACAATTATTGTTCTATTAACGAAAAAACATTTCACAAAAATACACTCAATACTAGCCTAGCAAAAGGAGAGGAACTATATTGATGTGAAGTATAAATAGTAACACCACCACCTCGCATAGCATACCTCGTAACATTAAACATTTCATAGTTATCTAGTTTACACATCCTAATGGTACTATCAGTCAACCAAGTCTCAGTCAAACAAATAAAGTCTATTTCACAATTTAATGACGACAAGAATAGTTGAAATTCTTCAAACTTGGGATACAATGATCGCATGTTACTACTAAAAATGAAAAGATCGTTTGGTGATTTAACGAATTGAACATTAAATGAACTGAGATCGTAATATTTGGATTGATTATCATTTAGCAATTGTGGATAAATCTCTGAGAAATGGTTGACATCAACATCCAAATTATCTAGATAATCATTCATTGAATCCTAAAAAAATACATACTATCCAATATCGAGTCCATAAGACAACAAGTACGTATACTCTGGGTATAAATACCATTGCCACAGACACATTAAACTTCAAAAAATTCACACAGTACAAATAGTATCGAATGCCAATACGATTGACTATATGAGTGAAACATATCACCAGGAGGGTAGAGCAAAGCAACATCAGAGAGTACAGCAATAACTGAGGTGAAGCATCATTGGAGAGCACGGCAAGTGTGCAATACAAAAAACTAGCAAATACAAAAAACTACACAAGGACCATTTATCTTAAGAGGCCATTTATATTTACGATACCGAAATTTCCGGTCACCAAAAATCATGTCTCGTTAAACAAAAATATTAATCGCAGAGGAAATTTAAAGCAAATCGACCAAAAATCAACAAAAAAATGTTGATGCATTTTATTCGTAAAACGGGTATGGAAAATATTAAAAACTCATGTTTCCGCCCGGGATCGAACCGGGGACCTTGCGCGTGTGAGGCGCACGTGATAACCACTACAATACGAAAACTTGAAAGAGAAGGAGGGAAATATTATTCAAGAATTATTACACCATTCGAGTCTTACCAATTTATAGATACACTTGTTTGATGTTTTCAGTTTGATGATATAATATAATTAGTGGCACTGAGTAGGTTTAACTCTCAACATACTTGTTAAAGTCGGCTCATATTATGATATATGCATTTACATTTTATGAGCTCATATATTTCCCTATACTACGTACGCATTTGTTTTGTTCTTGTAGTTTCACCTGAATAAATTGTTATATTATTATCTCATTAAAGTTAAGAATCCAAATAGAATCATGAAACTAAATTTGCAAAAATATACCGAAACGAATTCGATCCTGAAAAATAGACTACTTCGTCTATACATAAAGATAATGAAACCGTATTTTTTTTTGCTACCATGGGTGCTATTGCCTAAGCAAGTATCGATGTTTCTCGCAAATTGGGAAACGGACCATTTTTGTTCCGTTTGATTTAATTATTCTAGGGAGTCCCAGTAAAGGAATTGTAAAAGAGTCTTGTGAGATATTGTCCTTACACATCACAATAGCAGAAACTTCAAATTCCCTAGAGAGATTAAGATGAGATAATGAAGAGATCCACTGTGTCCTCATTTGTACCTACACTTTAGACTTTAGAAATATCTCTTTGATATGCGAATACAGATAGTTATTTTTGGGATAACTATCTGGGAGAACAATTTGTGAAGAGTCTACGGACAATTAGGTCGAAGCAAAAATATCTTAAGATTACGAGATTTAATTTTAAAAGGCAATAAAAATACAACAAGCTGGGATTGATGAAAATAAGGTGGAGGAATGAAATTCGGGATATTTAAAATATCAAAAGTTGAATAATAAATTAAATAATTTTCGAGGAAGGAAATATGTTACTAGTGAAAAATCAAAACCACCTGACGGATACCTGCCGGTAAAATATTCTACAACATAATGAATATTATTCTAATAATTATGTTGCTAGTAACACAGTTTTTGAAAGTTCAGCTACTGCAAGAATATGTTATACATCTGTATTTCATAGCAAATATTATAATTGTAAAGTAGTTTAAATTCGAACAATTTATTAATTAACATAGAAACTTAGGGAAACAATTAATATCGGAATCAAATAAGTCTATATTATTCAATTCTGTTATAGATATTAATAATTGTTTAGTTCGGAATTTTGTAATAGTTTTGTAGTTCAAAACAATAGATATAAATCTGCTTATTACTTGTCTATCTGATAATTTACTGTATTGTTATCACTATATATAGTAGGTGATGGTGCTGCTAATTTTATATAAGGAATAACAACTTCATTCATTTTTGTTTAAGATGAGAAATATGTTGAATAAATTGCTCACAAAATTTTCATTAAAAGTTAAGAATTTCGTTATGTTTGAAATATAAAATAATTTTGAGTAAATTGCACATTGTTCATCCTCCGATTTTGGAAAGTGTATTTCCGTACCTCAAATAATTATACCGTGTGTGACTGTGTGTTCTTACCAGATAAAAAATAAAAATGTCATACATTCATTTTCGTTAATCATTTTAATATACCCAAATTTGTTTTTAGAAAATAAAAACAATTATGTTTCCGCCCGGGATCGAACCGGGGACCTTGCGCGTGTGAGGCGCACGTGATAACCACTACACTACCCAGTTAAAATTTGGTGCAGTATAGCGGACGTTTTACTGTAGTTTATGGCAGTCTCAGCATTTCTAAGCAGCGCTCAGCAGATAATCTCTGCTTTCTACAAATGTTTACCGCGACCTACGGAGGCCACGGCAGTATAAGGACGAGATAATCTGTGGAGGTTTGACACGTTATTATCTGCCGAAAACTCTGGAGAACAGAGCATAGAAAATCTTCAGAGTTTATAGTCGATAATATTGGCTAAAATCTCCAGAGATTGAAGCACCACATATTGCTCATGAATCATAATCCAACAAATTAATTTGAACAAAAATACAACCTCTTTATCGATAGTGTAGCTAATAATAGGTAATAATAGCTATAGCCTATAGTTAATAAATTAGTGGATAGCCCTAATATAAAATAAACATTAATCTCTATTGTTCTTGGTACTCAGCTATGGTTTGGCTCATTCAGTTTTATATTAAATCTATTGTTACCTAATATTTATTTAACCACGGATATCATTGAGTAATTTGTATGCGTTTTTATATTTCTCATTTGTCAGAGTGAACCACTAAATTTTTTTAAAGTAACACTTATAGAAGATCAAAGCAATAGTGAAGTCTGACAATGTTGATATCAGGCTTTATCAGAATACAGTTTTTCTGTATCTTCTCACTGAATGAACTGAAACAGCTCTCATCAGACTCACACATCGATCATGTAGGTTCTAATAGTACTTCCATGCGTACATATGACTGAGAATCGTAGTTACAGGAGACATTCTTAAATAATTTCTATGAATATCAAAGTGCTGATGCTTGATTATAGATAAAATGATTTATAAAGATAAATTATAAGCATACTAAACTACCATTGCATATAATGTTTTCAATTTATAAGATATTAGGTAATTATTTACCCTGATGTAGGTTATTATTTGTCGAATTAAACTTTTGGCATGTGAGAATATATAAAATATATCATAGGTATATGGAATATATAATGACATTCTTATAAACAAGCTGACATTGGCCTTAGTTTAATAAGTTTACTCCAAAATGTATATATTGTATATAATGCATACAATATACTGCATATATATAGTTAGTACAGAAAATTAATTTGGTTCATCTAACAACGATTCAATATTATAATTGAAATAATTGCAATAACTAACCAGTTAAAATTATATACTAATATTATTATAACATTAATCATGTATTTGTTCTTCATCAGCGCCATTTAAATAGGTATATTGGAATACAAGAATACCAAATAACACGAAATCATTATTGAAAAAATCGGTCATTCTTAATAATTATTTAAAGATAAAATCATTTCCATGCTGAAAATATTAAAAACAGGGTTGCAAAACGAAATATATAGAACAATTATTTTGTACGTTCTAAAGAAAAATATCGGATTTTTTTATTGAGAACCATTGAACCTGCCGTATTTTGAATAGTTTCTAGTTTAAAATAAGGTTCTGTGGTGAATTAATGTTTTAAGTTATTAATTTATTGGTGAAAGTGGAATTGTGTATCTATCATGTGTATATTATTTAAGAGTTCAGTGGTTATTGTATCTTATTGAAAAAAAAAATAGCTATGCTAGGCTATATATCAGGTATATAGCTAATTTGTACTTTTTTGGGTTTTGAAATTCACTACCTACGGTCCTACCTAACTAGGTGCCTACTAGGATACTCATGACACCAGTTATCTATCTGACAATAAATGATTTTTCACCTAGCTATGTATAATGTACTAGCACGTAGGTATCAGGAAATGCACTGTAACATGTACTCCAAGTAGCCTATGTCCAAGTTACTCCCACTGTGACATATCTATGTACTAGCTACCCACAGCCAACAGGCAACTCAAGTTATTAGTTATAGAGTACTACCGATGTCAGTTAAGCAAATTAGTTGGCTTCTATTTTAAATGGTCTACTCGTCCACACATTCTGATAGCTATATACCTAAGCCATGTTTCAAAGTGTGCACTGTGAACAAAGTCGCCAGTATAGCCTACATTGATACGTATCTAAAAGATGAGCGGCGCACCAGATTACGGCGCACCCACCATACGTTCTATTAGATAGATCATAGGTAGATTGAAAGATGATTTATGATAGGTACCTATATGTAGAAATGTAGTGAATTTGATATTTGTTGTTTCAAATTCATGACTGATGCGCCAGTCTGTATTTAGTGGTAAATTCCACCGACATGTCGGTGGAATTTTTTCCCTTTCAAAATAATATTCTGGCAAAGTCGTTGGATTTTCAACTATTTATTCATGTTACCATTAACTTTTGGTGGATAAATTGGGAAAATGTTGGTGGATCAGTCAAATTACTGGAAATTAATGGTGGATTTGATGGTACCTGAATGATGTGACTCCACAACCAGTCTGTATTTGGTTTACAAAATTCCAATTACTCTTCCAAAAAGCTGAAAGAAAAATCAGAAAAATACCTACCTACCTACCTATTTCATGATAGATACTAAGATAGCTATTCGAATGAGCCACCAACATTTTTTTTATTTACCTAGCCACCAAAAATAAAAAAAAATAATGGTAAGTTGGTAACATTATAGTTATACTAACATAGGAATACCTAAATAGCTAAAATCCACAGACTTTACTAGTATAATATTATTTTCGAAGGGGAAAAATTCCACTGACAAGTTGATGGAATTTACCATGAAATACAGTCTGGGCATTATACCAGTCTGTATTTGGGGCTCAAAATTCCACTTGACTTTTTAAAAGTTGAAAAAATCCACTAGACTATAAATTTCTATTAATTTGGCTGATCCAGCAACTTTTTTCTAACTTATCCACCAAAAATTGATGGTAACATAGGATTATTGGAATAAATGGCTATAAAAATCCACCGACTTTGCCAGAATATTATATTCAAAGGGCAAAAAATTCCACCGACATGTCGGTGAAAATTACCCCAAAATACAGACTGGGACATTAATTGAGTCAGAGAGATACTGAGATAGATATTCGCAGTCGCTAGAGTCTTGACTGACTATTAGGTATATTGAATTTTCTTCAATAGTTTTGAATTCATTCCTACCTATGATCTATCCAGAATGCAGGAACAGGTAAAGTGTTCTCAAAGATATCCTACATTTTGACTTATGTTCATGTTCTCAGTAAAATACATGTAAATGTAGGAGGAAATTATTGAATGTTTGCACAGAAAATGTTAAAATGTCATATATTCTGCAGACTGGCTAGTACCTATACAAGCTATATCTATTTACCTGAATTTTACTTCAATTATTAAAAGAGATCTCTGTATTATTGTATACAAAATATGCCAGTTAATCTGTTGATGCCAATTAATTGACCCTCAGCCTTACATAATAAGTTACATTTGTGAAGGTCAAAACTCAGATATGTCTAATTGGCTTAATGCCAGTCTACAGAATATGGGACATTTTTAACATTTTCTGTAATAACAGTCTGAACAGTCCTTAGTTTTCTCCTATATTTGCATTAATTTGACTGAGAACAGAAGCCAAAACAGAAGATTTTTTGGAGAACAGTTTACCAGTTCCTACAGTCTGGGCTTAATGTCTTGATTTAATTTAATTTCTATGTTCCCATGTTAATTTGGCCTAAAATTTTAAGAAATGAGCCAAAATTGACATGTCACAGAATCTTTAAATTTTGGCTTGAAATTGGCTAACAATCTGCCAGTCTCTTGAACATGGCATGATGATTATTCAGATTTTATAAGATTTATCTTGACAGTTTCAATATATTTAGGTACCTATTCTCATGTAAATTTTGGCACTAGCTATATTTAGAGAGTCAACATAGTTTTAAAATTTAGATAAATGGAGCAGTAAAATTAGGTTACTTTCACAAGAAACCTTTCTTTGACTGACGGAGGTCACTTTTCTTTGACTGACGGAGGTCACTTTTCTTTGACTGACGGAGGTCACTTTTCTTTGACTGACGGAGGTCACTTTTCTTTGACTGACGGAGGTCACTTTTCATTGACGGAGGTCACTTTTCTTTGACGGAGGTCGCTTTTCTTTGACGGAGGTCGCTTTTCTTTGACGGAGGTCGCTTTTCTTTGACGGAGGTCGCTTTTCTTTGACGGAGGTCGCTTTTCTTTGACGGAGGTCGCTTTTCTTTGACGGAGGTCGCTTTTCTTTGACGGAGGTCGCTTTTCTTTGACGGAGGTCGCTTTTCTTTGACGGAGGTCGCTTTTCTTTGACGGAGGTCGCTTTTCTTTGACGGAGGTCGCTTTTCTTTGACGGAGGTCGCTTTTCTTTGACGGAGGTCGCTTTTCTTTGACGGAGGTCGCTTTTCTTTGACGGAGGTCGCTTTTCTTTGACGGAGGTCGCTTTTCTGTGACGGAGGTCGCTTTTCTGTGACGGAGGTCGCTTTTCTGTGACGGAGGTCGCTTTTCTGTGACGGAGGTCGCTTTTCTGTGACGGAGGTCGCTTTTCTGTGACGGAGGTCGCTTTTCTGTGACGGAGGTCGCTTTTCTGTGACGGAGGTCGCTTTTCTGTGACGGAGGTCGCTTTTCTGTGACGGAGGTCGCTTTTCTGTGACGGAGGTCGCTTTTCTGTGACGGAGGTCGCTTTTCTGTGACGGAGGTCGCTTTTCTGTGACGGAGGTCGCTTTTCTGTGACGGAGGTCGCTTTTCTGTGACGGAGGTCGCTTATCTGTGACGGAGGTCGCTTATCTGTGATGGAGGTCGCTTATCTGTGATGGAGGTCGCTTATCTGTGATGGAGGTCGCTTATCTGTGATGGAGGTCGCTTATCTGTGATGGAGGTCGCTTATCTGTGATGGAGGTCGCTTATCTGTGACGGAGGTCGCTTATCTGTGACGGAGGTCGCTTATCTGTGACGGAGGTCGCTTATCTGTGACGGAGGTCGCTTATCTGTGACGGAGGTCGCTTATCTGTGACGGAGGTCGCTTATCTGTGACGGAGGTCGCTTATCTGTGACGGAGGTCGCTTATCTGTGACGGAGGTCGCTTATCTGTGACGGAGGTCGCTTATCTGTGACGGAGGTCGCTTTTCTTTGTTGGAGGTCACTTTTCTTCCATGTTACAAACCAGTCTGCAAAACATGCACAATCAGTCTTCAAATATTCAATTTTTGGAGCAATTCTTTCCAAAAGATTTTTAAATTTCTCTCTAAAATGGCCAGAAATCTCAAAACACTCTCCAATAATTACATGTAAACATAGGGAATTGATTAAGAAATTGTCGCCAGATAATTCAGGACACTAATTTCAAGGCCATAATAGTCACCGGATAAATTTCACAACTTCATGCATCTTTTGCAGACTGGGTTACAGAGTATGTCAGTTAAAGCCAATTAATTGGCTTAAATTTCAAGAGGTCAAAATTCAGATATGTCTAATTGGCTTAAAATTTTGAATTAATTCCTATGTTCCCATGGACGCAGGAGGTGACTATTTTTTGACGCAGGAGGTGACTATTTTTTGACGCAGGAGGTGACTATTTTTTGACGCAGGAGGTGACTTTCTTTTGACGCAGGAGGTGACTTTCTTTTGACGCAGGGGGTGACTTTCTTTTGACGCAGGGGGTGACTTTCTTTTGACGCAGGGGGTGACTTTCTTTTGACGCAGGGGGTGACTTTCTTTTGACGCAGGAGGTGACTTTCTTTTGACGCAGGAGGTGACTTTCTTTTGACGCAGGAGGTGACTTTCTTTTGACGCAGGAGGTGACTTTCTTTTGACGCAGGAGGTGACTTTCTTTTGACGCAGGAGGTGACTTTCTTTTGACGCAGGGGGTGACTTTCTTTTGACGCAGGGGGTGACTTTCTTTTGACGCAGGGGGTGACTTTCTTTTGACGCAGGGGGTGACTTTCTTTTGACGCAGGGGGTGACTTTCTTTTGACGCAGGAGGTGACTTTCTTTTGACGCAGCTAGGAGGTGACTTTCTTTTGACGCAGGAGGTGACTTTCTTTTGACGCAGGAGGTGACTTTCTTTTGACGCAAGGGACACACGACACCTTTTTTTCACACCTGTTACACCCCTATTTAATTATCTCGTCTAATCTTCTATTAGCAACATGTGTAGAATTTTAAGTGCACTCTCCTGTTACAACTTAAACTAATGCATTGAGTAGAAAAATAGTGCTTAAGTCATAGTTCAGAGATGGTTCTGTTATTTGATCATGATGGCCATACTTAAAAAGATGATGCTGGGTGGTTATTATATACTATATTATTCAGAGTCAAAATCCTTGCTCATTCACCAGTGTCATTGTTTTGAGTCCTTTGACCAATGAGATATTTTACAAAGTATCTCAAATGGTCAGATAATCCAAGAAACTTTGATAGATATTTGAATTTAAAGCATATTTTTCCCATATTGTCATGCTAAAACTCAATAATGTTTAGGACATTAAATAGAAATTTGCATAGTATGGAAGTGGCTAATATCACTCCTATTTATTTAGATAACTGGTGTTCTATCAATTATCTACCTATGTTCTTGTGTTAATTTTCATATTTATACAGTGTGATCATTATTAAAAAATTATACATAGCTAACTCAAATTGTGAGTTTGTTTATGATAATCTGTATTCCTCCCTCTGGATATTGTTACTAACTAGGCTATTTTTATATATGTTCATGAATTTGTTTGTTATATATGTCAAAACTTTTGTTTTTCTTTTCAGGATTATAATTATTCAACACATTCCAAAAGGAAACTAGTTTAAGAAATTTTGTATGTATCAGTTCAAACTTTAACATGTCTTTAGATGATGAAGAGGACATGATGCTATTCAATATGAAGTAGCTATAAGGTAAGTTCAGCTCTCTTTTCAATCTTAAATAAAATAATTGACACAATGGAATTTACTAGAGATGCACCGATACCATATTGTTAAATGATACCAGTACCAAGTCCAATACCAGTTTTTTTAAAGTATGATATTCACAAGTGTTACTTGCTCAGTGTAATAGCTATAAATTTCATTTGTTATATTATTTTTGTTATTGCAATTAGCTAAAGTGTACCTAGTTTTGAACTACAGTGTACCTAGTTTTGAACTACAGTGTACCTAGTTTTGAACTACAGTGTGCCTAGTTTTGAACTACAGTGTGCCTAGTTTTGAACTACAGTGTGCCTAGTTTTGAACTACAGTGTGCCTAGTTTTGAACTACAGTGTGCCTAGTTTTGAACTACAGTGTGCCTAGTTTTGAACTACAGTGTGCCTAGTTTTGAACTACAGTGTGCCTAGTTTTGAACTACAGTGTGCCTAGTTTTGAACTACAGTGTGCCTAGTTTTGAACTACAGTGTGCCTAGTTTTGAACTACAGTGTGCCTAGTTTTGAACTACAGTGTGCCTAGTTTTGAACTACAGTGTGCCTAGTTTTGAACTACAGTGTGCCTAGTTTTGAACTACAGTGTGCCTAGTTTTGAACTACAGTGTGCCTAGTTTTGAACTACAGTGGGCCTAGTTTTGAACTACAGTGGGCCTAGTTTTGAACTACAGTGGGCCTAGTTTTGAACTACAGTGTGCCTAGTTTTGAACTACAGTGTGCCTAGTTTTGAACTACAGTGTGCCTAGTTTTGAACTACAGTGTGCCTAGTTTTGAACTACAGTGTGCCTAGTTTTGAACTACAGTGTGCCTAGTTTTGAACTACAGTGTGCCTAGTTTTGAACTACAGTGTGCCTAGTTTTGAACTACAGTGTGCCTAGTTTTGAACTACAGTGTGCCTAGTTTTGAACTACAGTGTGCCTAGTTTTGAACTACAGTGTGCCTAGTTTTGAACTACAGTGTGCCTAGTTTTGAACTACAGTGGGCCTAGTTTTGAACTACAGTGGGCCTAGTTTTGAACTACAGTGGGCCTAGTTTTGAACTACAGTGGGCCTAGTTTTGAACTACAGTGGGCCTAGTTTTGAACTACAGTGGGCCTAGTTTTGAACTACAGTGGGCCTAGTTTTGAACTACAGTGGGCCTAGTTTTGAACTACAGTGGGCCTAGTTTTGAACTACAGTGGGCCTAGTTTTGAACTACAGTGGGCCTAGTTTTGAACTACAGTGGGCCTAGTTTTGAACTACAGTGGGCCTAGTTTTGAACTACAGTGGGCCTAGTTTTGAACTACAGTGGGCCTAGTTTTGAACTACAGTGGGCCTAGTTTTGAACTACAGTGGGCCTAGTTTTGAACTACAGTGGGCCTAGTTTTGAACTACAGTGTGCCTAGTTTTGAACTACAGTGTGCCTAGTTAGTTTCGAAGTATGTATTTTTATTAATCTGTTGATTAATTACAGCAATATCAGCTGTCTAGTTGAACATAAATTTACTTTTATAAGCACGAAATGTAATTATTCAGTGAATTGTTTATAATGTTCGTTTCAATTTTCAGAAACACTGTCCGGACCCGATTTCAAACCAGTTCATAAAACCATTGGAATATCCCTATAGAATTCTGGTGATTGAGATGGACATAGAGGAAGGGGCATACGCTCTCACACCTGAGCACGGTCATGAGCCTCTATAGAATTCTGGCGATTGGGATGGACATAGAGGAAGAGGCATACGCTCCCACACCTAAGCACGGTCATGAGCCCCCCTGATCACGAGCCCCCCCCCCTCCCTGTTGTTTAATCCTTATTTACATGGTTAAACAAATGAAGAACTATGTACTTGGATAGAAATAACTGAGAGTTGCTAATGTAGTTTCACTAGTTTGTTTTACTGCACACTTAATGATTGATTAATGACCTGGCAGGGGGTCAATGGGATTAAATAATATAGGTAAATAAATAAGGATTAAAAAACAGATGGCTCGTAATCGGGGGGGGGGGGTGCTTATGACCTACACCCCCGAGGAACGCGTTATCAAAGTTGGCGACCTAATCTCTTACTCTTCTCCCAATTTATATTTGTAAGTATGGTTACATTTTTTATTATTAGTAACAAGTGGTACTCATTTTACAAACTTTGACAATCAGTTAGACAGGAAAAATATATAAGTAAGATTTACAATGTATAGCTTTAGTTTGCTTACCAATAAATGAATTTAAAGCTATCTACTTCACTTTTATAACCTCACCACTACTCTTTACAGTCTATTATATCGTAAATGGAAAAGGAGATGGTGTCCCTTCAGCCCTGAACTGTTGTAGCTAATTTGGAATGTATTATTTTACCATGTTTATTTTTATTAACGCTACTTGCAGTTTTGGAGAATAGCGCAAAGTTATATTCATCAACTGCGAGGTCTTAGATTTTTGTATTAGGAAGTCTTCATTTCCCATCATCTCCTTCTTCCATCCACCATCGCCACAGGTGCTTGTGACTCTTTTCGTCACAATCCTTGGTAAGTGACAGCATTCACGGAGAAGCTTTTTTTTTCATTCATTAGTATTGTCACTGACGGGTGGCAGGTGACATTGTTTATAGAGCCACTTTTCTTTCTGACTGATTCTTCCAGTCCCTTTTATTTAATTTCCTTTTGATGTAGCTAAACGATATGGCCTTTTTTTCTGAAATAGACGTTTAACCCCTACTAAATAAATTTTTCCTTAACTTGAAACGTCAATCACATTAATTCAAATAGCTATTTAGACATCATGATCATTTTTAACCCTCATGGTAGATATTGACTGGAATATTGCTGCCGAATAACGTCACATTCATAATATGAAGTATATATGCGTTAAACGCGTCATATTTTATAGTATGAATATGTGTGTTCATATTCAGCGCAGTATTGGCGCAGTCAATATCTGCCATGAGGGTATTTTTTCTCTAGTG
This sequence comes from Caprella mutica, assembly GCA_947561585.1. NCBI lineage: Eukaryota > Metazoa > Arthropoda > Malacostraca > Amphipoda > Caprellidae > Caprella > Caprella mutica. The sequence continues at coordinate 683,954 of CANNZV010000123.1, read as the reverse complement.
TTTCACGCGTGGCCACGGACGCTACGCGGTCGCGCTTTAGTAGTTAGGACGCGCGTGTCTGCAGTTTAGGGTAGCGCCCCAGTGTAGTTCAGTGCAGTGGGGGGACGTAGAATGAGGTCCGCAAAAGCGGACAAAAATGCTCTGTCGCGGCCCTATCGCGGCCTTCTGCCTGCCATGATGCCGGCCCTGCGCGCCCCACCCGCTGCCCCTATCCTGCACCGAATTTTAACTGGGTACGAAAACTAGAAAACGGTGTTAAGAAACAGTATAAAACTAATAGCTTATTTATATATAATATAAAAATTCTCATTTCTGTTTTCAGTGAGATTAAGTTAAGTAAATACCCGCATAAAGATATACATCACTGTTGAACAGTAAAAATCAACTTATGTATTTTTTTTCAAAATTGTTATATTTGGAATACTATTAAATTAAATAGTTCAATATTCTGTCAGCTTTCTTACAACTATTTTTTTTCCATGCCATACAGAGTGACGGGCAGTTTCTTGGACTAACTGTAACATAAGGTAAGTACCGTTAAAAAAACACTTCTGCTTATTGGAGATTTGATAGAATATGTTTGGGTAAAAAGTTACCTGTAGCTAAAATTTGAAATGTGGCTTAGAAAGACTCGTTATTGTAGTGACAGAGAAAAGAAATGCGAAAATTATAACAACATATTTATTAATTTTCATAGCTTGGATATTTAAATAATAGACTATTTACTGTATATATCTGTTCAACGTCGCAAATACGTTATTTGCATATTACACTTCTAAAATTATTCTACTGCAAGCCTATTGCTCCAGTTCTCAATTATTCAGTTCTAGTCTCATCAGTGGATCTAATTAATCCCCTAAAGCATATCATATCAACCCCTTGAGATCACAAAGAAGTAGTACATTAATTAAGCAGAGAGAATGCAGTATGCAGTACTTAATGCACTACTTTTACTTTCTTGAGATCAGCTGCACTCATCTCTTGAGTGCACATCTGCAGTTGAAGATATTAAGCATACTCTACATTGTGATTTGCATAGCTATTGATTAGAGGGCAATGCTTGTAAACACTCTATGGGAACTGCCATTGGTAAAACCTATCAATGGGACAGCAAAACAAGTTATTGCATAGCCTTATTTCTATGATTGGGAGGTGGAATAAAACAACCACTTCAGCAGATTTGATTATCTCTGAATCATCTACATACAATTATAGTAAGAGAACAAACAGTCTGTCTGTCTGTCTTTCTGTCTGTCTGTCTGTCTGTCTGTCTGTCAGAAGCCAGAGAGAGAAAACATAAAAACTTATAATTTCATGGCTACGTGTCAATAATATTAATAATTTGAAAAAAATTATAGGTGAGTGAAAATAATTTGTTAAAATTTGCATTTAAATATTATTCTAAGCTCAATATATTAATTGTATTCTCATTGAATGAATATTAGGAAGCTTTACTGTGCTATTTATTAGCAATAACCGTTATTTAAATTGTAGAAATCAATTTTTTTTTAATTGCGCTTCAAGACAATTTTTCAAATGAAATTAAAAACGAAAAGAGGGAAATTCTAGCCTTAAATTATTTTCTGTTTGAAAATTGAACATGCAATGCTAGTAAAGTTAATAAAAAAAAAGAATTGAGATCTGAAGCTAATATTGTATATTGTGTAAAATAATCTGAGAAAATACCATAGACTTGTAGGAAATGCTAATAGTATCAATATAATTCAAGCTATAGTATAATTGATTTAAATATAGATATTCTGTATTCAATTAACACGTAGCACACACAATTTACTAACAGTATTAATTTTCTCTTTTTCAGGTTCAACAATTGTGAAGATATTATGTTAATCTTTTAGTTTGTTCTTCCAAAACCCCAGCCTTATATTTTTGTGTGGGTAGCAGCCAGGTGGAAGTAGTTTACGATGTCATTACCCTGGCTATGGTGATGAGGAAAAGGGAGAGCTGTGTGTGTGGTGAATATTTAAGAGAAAAATTAGTGTACGATGCTATTCAAATGAATTATCAATGTTATAATTATTCGTACTTAAAATTATCAGAAATAAAGAAATACTAATATGATTCATCAACCTTCTGTTCACCATTTGCATCAAATACTACAGTGTTTATTTTATGTATAATTTACGCGCAATAGAAACACTAGAAATACATATAAACTATGTATAAACTTCTGTGTGATATTTCAATAAGGCTACATTTGATTTGTTTATTATTATAGAGTAGCTAGTGATTTCCTCAGACAAATCAATAGTTTGTTTGTGATTAACAGGTTAGAGGAGGATGGCACAGACACGTACCAGTACTTTTCATTATCATTCATTACCGCAATAATCGTAAAGAAAAGATGAGTGTTCTATTAAATGGTGTGACCCCTGAAGCGTTACTATTATTGGCTGATCTTTCGCTCTATAATAGTAATGCAACAGGAGGATGTTAGTCTATTCCTATCGATTGGAGCAATGAATATAGGAAAGTTCATCAGAATAACCACAACATCGACCTGTGAGCTTCATATGCATACTAAGTCACACCAATGTTCAGACGGAAAATTAGTAATCAACAGATCGACTGTTATTGTCTACTACGGTATACTAGTATTCGATACCATTTCGTCTATGATATAAGATCTATGATTTTAAAAGCTTATTGTCACAACTATAATGATAAATTATGTACGAATGAATTGTCAATTAATTATCTACAGATTGATTTTTTCATGACTATAATCAATGATCGAAAACCGACGACTATAATTTTAGAATATAGACTATATATAGGTATAGTAACAAATTTTGAAAAATTGAACAGTTGGGATTTCCTATTATTAAAACTAGAGTGGAGTATAAAAAGCTTGTCGTATCTTTATTAACGAACCTCTTTGTAATAATTTGAGTGGTAGTGCACATTGCAAGGTTTTCCTAATTAGATTTTACCAGAGATAATAAGAATAATAACATGAGATAACATGAGATACTTGCATTCTGAATTATAACCAATATGGTGACATAGTTACAAGATTATTTGCAGATTGCAGAAACTGTTTCTAACTGTAATAAGTCAGAATATATAATATGTAATAAGTCAGAATATAATATAACTATTATAAGTCAGATTATGTGCAAGGATAATACTAGTGATATTCTGCAAACAACTCTATAGATCAATTCCAATGTCTTCTGTTATGTATTGTTCAGATGTTATCTTTCTTTTCAGATTTCCAGAATTAGATCTTTCTTTTCGATATAATTTGGTGCAAAAAAAAAAAAAACTGAAGTGAAAAGAGAATTAATCAATAGTTGATAAATATTATGGGTAAATAAGATTTTGAAATTATTAGTAACCTCTTTTTTTAGTTTTCTCTGAAATATTTTGTAAATATTTTTTTTAGTATATTTGGATTATACATGTACTAATGCATTTTTTCCCTTAAGAATAGGCTTAAATGAGTTAATGTATGGAAAATTCTCACTATTATTTTAATTATTTTCTTCTGTATTTATTATCATGTATTCCCTCCCATTGAAATCATGTAAGAGAAGTAGGTATCGTTTCAACATCCTAATCACTGCCTGGGGTGGTGACTAACTCCATCACTGATAACTACTTGCTGTTTGTTCAGCTGGAAGAAAATGATGCTGAGGGACTTGAATATTAAAACAAACATGCATCTTTATACGGGGAATATAAGTCAACTGAATTTACTATTTCTTTAATAATAATTTATCTCTTGAATTACCTTTGTAGAAGTGATGGTATTAGTTGTGAGTTTTTTATACTTACAATTAATATTTAGAGTACGTCCCACTCGAAAATGCAGAGTAAACTTCCAAAGTTTACCATGATTCGTGTTAGATATATAAACGATAATACAAAACTGCATAGCTTACAAATATAAGATCAAATTCTAATTTTGAAATGGAAAATTTGATCAGCTATGTGGCTTCGATTTTCTTGAAGATAATAATGTATATAAGAGAAATAAGTTGACTGGAAAATGGATATTTACTTTTCGTTTTTATGTTAAATAAAACTGTTCAAATTGTTCGTATTCTGCAATTAAATTGAGATTAAAATTTTCTTAATTTTTATCGTTTATATGGAATCATATTCAATCACTTAGACTCAATATGATACATGATTTGCTGAGCTATAAACGGTTAATCGAAAAACATGTTAAACAGGTTAGCTAAAATAAATAGTAATTCAAGAACAACAGATTTTTTTAATTTTATAATTGTAAGAGAATAAATAAGGGATGAAATTTATGTTATTTGTCCGCGTACAATGAGGGAGAATAAAAAAAGCCATGTGAATTATCAAACTGCATATCAATTTCTATGTTTAACAGCAATGTTCATAGTGACACTCGGTGCAATGTTTGCAAAAATATAATTAATAGATCTTTGGACAATAACAAGAATTCAAAGGAGTTTATGCAATGCGTTTCAATTTCAGTTTTCTCATCATCATTTTCCTTCAATTGAGACCAAAGTCATAAAACTAACAATGGATGAAGAAACGAAAAGATTTTATGATTTGGACAGACAATCGCAGCCATAGCCATGAAATGCTGCAATGCAGGCGATGGACAATGCAGATTGCAAACTGTATTGTCCTTCCCCTGACCCGGGCATTCTGGGCCTATAGTGACCCGCCAAATAGGAGTTTTATTGCAGCCCTAAAATCTTTGTTATTTCACTTTTTGTGTCAATGAATGTCACATGCAACTGATTCATTAGTTTGGGCAGTAAAAACTGAATGCTTTTATGGACATTGCCACATCAATATTTTAAATGTAATTGCTACAAAATATGCAGAGTGGAATATGATAAAGCGAGAAACTATTATAATAACTGTTACGGTCAAATAGTGAATTAAATTCGATTTATTTACGGTATAGCTAGCTATTCTTAACTTTTCAATGTCTACCAAAACATGTTGAATGTAACTTATATACATAGATGACTAAAAATTTACAAATCGTATAATATTAAATCTTTCAATCGTAATATTCCGTATTTGTGTATCAGATAAAACCATTTTTAAATAAAATACTGAATAAATATAATACGAATAAGATATCAGGTAGGTATAATATATATACCTTTTGGACTGCTTAAGGTAAAATAACTTTTGAAAATGGTAAGTCTCATAAAGAACAGAATGAAAATAACGTAAGATCTTTTCTTCAACCTATAGAACCAAGTCACTCGAACCTCTTCAGTTCACGCAATTCTTAGCTTCGAAAAAATATATAAAAGATCACCATTTAGTCGTAGAGTATGTACTTGTTGCTAAAGCAATCTAACACTCAGTGTACTGTAGCTAAGTACATTGTCATTGTGTAGCCATACACTGAAAGTCTAACCGAGTAACAAAGTCAATGGAATAACATTGAGTGCACCTTAACTGTGGGCTGATGCCAAAAACTCTGGAGTGACTCTTTGTGTTTGCGATAAACGGTTCCATTGCAATCGAGTGTACGGAGAATCAATAGCCTTTATCGTAAAAATAAGTGAATGCTCTTGACTGAGCATCTACAGAACCGTTTGGATGGACTGAAAAAATGGAAGAGAGAGTGTAAGACGAAGTAATTTGATGAGACTTCACTGGGAATGGTAGGTATGCAAACTCATTTAACAGATAATTGTGTTTTACCTCGGCGAGGGAAACACAAAGGATGCAGATATTGACTGATAGGATAGTTCGAAGATTCTTAAGGAAAGGGGAGTGGAATAATCATTAGCATTCCGGAGGTGATGTCTGTTGCAGCACTAATGCTTTCTATCATAAGATGAAGTTTTAATGATGTATGCACAAAGCAATGCACTTACACTGATGAATTCCATCAGTTACGAACAATTTGTTTTCTCAAGTATGAGAGATGAATTAGTTTCTGTGATCGAATTCTTGAAATCAATGCATTATTATGTGGATTTGTGAAGTTTTACAGCGACAATTTAAGAGTGAATTTCTTAGTCAAATTCGTAATATCACTTTTCTGGTTTCTCGTATAAATATAAGTTTACTAAGTATTCATAATAAAATTATAAACACCACAGAGCCTTAAATATCATGTTTGTTATTCACAGAGCTTCAGCCTACGTGAAATATCGCAGTTAGATTTTATCAGTTTATCCGGACGTTAAATAATCATTCCGCTTTATAAGGCTGTCATTTTTTGTGAGTTACAATAATTGAATCACGCACAGAGAAAATTAATCCAAACTTGGTGAAGATAATAAGCTCATTGGCTGAAGTTGCTGTTATTTATGAATTTTATTCACGAGTTCGTCCATTTACCATTAGTTTGATAAGAAGGCTATACTGTATAATTTAGCGTTAGGAAATTCATTATAATATGTTGCAATAATAGTTGATGGTTCATTATTTAAATAATTACGTCTGATTGCTATTTCACAGAAAGCGAAGATTAAATGTGTTTTTTTTTCTTGATAAGTTAATTACAATTATTATTATCTTTTAGTGCCTAATTTAATCATTCAAATCTGAATTTGTTAAAAAGAGATTTATTTAGCTATATATTAAATAGTTAAAGTTCCATCAAGACCTGTTTCAATTTCCTTTATATTTAAAGATTTTCGTCCCTTGTTCAAAATATATTAACGCACAACTAGATATTTGAAGAGGATTTTCCCTTCTACCTGTCATCTCTAAGTGTTGTTGTCTGGAAACAAAGCAGTCCCTAAATACCAACCATCGCAGCCACTCCCCTAAACAATGGCCCAAATTTGACACTAATGTACGCTCTATCCTGACTGTGACACTCTAGAGTGCGTCTGCTTCCATACTCTCAAATTCACCGACAAATATTTCCTATTTTAATAAAAGCACCAAACTTATGTTCATTTCCGAGGAGGATAATTTAACTTTGGTAAATTGCTCTCGCAAGATTATTGGATTATTAGACAGTTCTTTTTAGCAGGCAGCTTGTTTTGCATGTGAATTTGTTAATATAAAAGGAAATTGTGATATGTATGCAACATTGCAAAATATTCTCAATTGCTTTTTCTTGGTGTATATTTTCAGCAAGATATTCATATAATCTTTGGAGTCATATATCACTGCCACCTATTTTGAATACTGAGGAATAAGTTTGATATCATTTATTTCATTTGGTGGAATACATTATTAGTTCTTGAATTAGAAAATTGGTGTTATGGTGACTATTTATTTCACAATTGTCACGAAATCAGAAAGCGTTAATGGCATAACTACATTACATCAAAGTATCGTATATCGTTAGAGAGATAATGTGACAGTAATATTGACACTAATTGACATCGCAATGAGTCAATTGACACAAAAGAAATTAGTAGGATTTGTGTCACATGTTGAATCGTTATACCAAATGTGAGTAAGTAACATGGACCAAAAATCACGAATATATTTTGCGTTCAAATGCATGATATTAAATAATGAACATTTCAATCGAGTAGTAATACACTCCCGTCTAATAATACCATAAAAAATTTGTAAGTAATTGCAAACCTACAGTTTTAGTTAGTGATTTATGTTTTTTTTACTCAGGATGATGAAGCTATTCAAAAATACTCTCAAGTTTGTAATTATTTTTGGATGAATGCAAATATAACCAAACACTAATAACGTTGATATCATCATGATATCCATGAAAATATTAAAAACGTATTAGGTTCATCCCACCAGTACACGAATAACCCTGGTATTCAAATTTTCATAATTTAACTAATAACTGAGTTAGATCTAATTTACTAATTGCACACAGATTGAATGGTCAATTATAGTTTCCCTGAACACAAATTCTGTTGTAGAGGAAATTGAGTAGATGTGCCTAGGTACTCAGATTGGCTATTGTTTCTCTTTGAAGATAGACAGACCAATCTGCAAGTTAATGCGCTCATTTGCATCGTCCGTTTGATGAAGTCTATTGTCCATAGATGCAGCCTATACTGTTACTCTCGGTCCAACACTTACAGGGACACTGTAGAGGGCTATGTTTACAGGGTTAAATACCTAATATTTGAGAATTTTCTTTGTGATTTCGAAGACATCGAATAAATTAGATTCTATCTTCCACTTACACCCTTTACTCATAAAGGTTAGATAGTTTCTTTATCCTAGTTTCTTTTCATATTAATCGGGAATTAAAATCGAATGGTAATTAAAAATTTATCTATGCAAACTTTGAATGATACAAAGAAAATTTATATCGTAATGGATAGTAAATTAAAACCATTATGTAGTTTATCGTCTTTTATTGGAATTTATTGTCAGTGATTATCGACAAGGATGTCGCAAATTCTAAGATAAACCTCTATCAAAATGACCATAAAACATGAACTGGCGATCTTAAACTGTTCCACTGAGTATTTATAGTTACTTTAAAAATTGCCTTTTCAATTCTACTTATTACAATTATATTAATGACTCGTATCAACAATAGAAATTAAAGACTATGAGTTGTTATTGCATGCCGTCAAAATAACAATGATACGATTTAATTAAATATATATTATGGAAATTCCTTAAATATGGCAGATTCTTCAATCTTTGCATATATTATTATTGTCCTCAAGGTGCAAAATATACCAAAGATTTATTGGAACTATAGAATATTCAACACTTATTAGAAATTATCTAATATATTCAAAGACATTATGTAGAACGATAAAATTGACAGCTGAAATCATTCAAGAGAAGAAATTTAGCCAGAAGTCAGACTGATATAATGCAGCTCTGCCGAAAGTTCTAACAGGAGACTATTATCTGTTGTCATGTGGAATAAACTCCATACCTCTTCTTGTCGGTTCAAATATTTAAAATGGTTCTAGTAAATGGTTCGTATAATATGACGAAGTTTCTTGTACAAAAAGATTCCATTGTCGGTTGTAAATGAAGAAATCGGAAGTGAAACTTTCCTTGCATTCAGATAAGTTTCATGAGTGATTTGCCGTCAAAAACCTGCTATTTGGTGAACATTTTCTTGGCAGTTCATTTAAATATTTCCTGATTCGAAAGTTTAATATTATTGGGAGAATATATTCCTCCTAACTGAATCAACAGTGAAATTAAGACATGTAATATGATGACAATTAATGCTATTTCATTGGTTAGCTCTGAGAACGCACTCCACAGCATAATTCCTTCTCTATGTTGCTGTCTGCAAAAGGTTTATTGTTACAGGCACAATGGCAGGTCATTGACAGTCCGACTGAAGTCTTTTGATGTCCACTGCCGTAATTAATACACAAAACCGAATATTCCAGAGGATAAAAAGTGACCGTCGCACTGATTAAAAAGAGGGGACATGATGGACTCTCATCGGGGATTAAATTATTAGCCCTGCTAAAATGGGGGAAATTTATTGCAAATATGTGACAGACGAGGGGATTTGCATCTTTAGCTTAACTGCAAATTAATTTTACTTGAGTAAATCCAATGGAATATTCCACGTCCATTTGAAGTGGTATTACGGTTTGAAATGAGTCGCTAATAGGAACCTGTTGGAAGCCTTTCTTTTGTCGTTTGTTTATCCCTTAAAGAGTTGCGATTTGTTTCATAGAGGTATTAGAGTATAACTATAACTGTCTTTATGGTAAAAAGAAGGTATTTTCTAATCTCTAGAAGATATCAATCATTCCTTGTTGTCACCCTTTGGTTATTGTCTATCAAACCTTCTAGCTTAGAAACGAATGAAAAAACTTCTTTGTGTTCACCAGAAAACCAGTTATTGCGTAAATATTTTGCATGCATCACACCCTTCTATTTTACACTCTATATCAGTGACAGTCAACCCTCTATGACGGAACTATTATCTACTAAATTGATCTCAATTTTAAAGAATCAAACGGAGTTAGCATTATTTAGAGGAATGTAGCTGAATGGAGAGAATACGAAGATATTATTGGAGATAATAGTGTATAGTCTTTTATTTGAAGAGATTAGTCTTTTATATATAAAATAGTAGTCATTTTTTATGAAATGCAGGTCTATTATTTATAAATTACTGCATATAAACTCTTGTGTAAAATAATTGGAAAGATATATTGAGTACAGGGATATTTCACAAACTTACATAGCTATTTTACGAAAAGTCCTTATTGTTAAATTATATCGAATGAATACCAAAACTCCAAATCTAGAGAATAGAAATGAAGTTTATGATATTCATAATATTTGCCTAAATATTATTTAATTATCAGAACAATGTTTTCAAATGAGAAGTTTCAACGTCGCTTAATTATTCTTCATTTATATTAATTGTGCCTGTTATATACTCAACAGTATAAAAACGTTTGTTACTGGAGGAAGACTCAACAGAGCGAATACTTACGCCACCGCTCCTTTAACCTCTTCGCTGCCAAAATCTAATAAGCAGGTTCATGGATAATAACCATCGTCTCACAAATTTCAGGTAATTTGGTTAAATACTTTTTGATTTATTGAGTTATGAATGACCTTGACCTTTGACCTTTGACCCGATCGCTCTCAAAAATGAACGAATGGTTTCTGTATATTGACCAATCGTCCCACCAAATTTCAGGCAATTCTTTTTGAGTTATGCGAATAAAGAGATTACCAATAATTTACAATAACAAGATAAAAAAGAAATACTGCCGATCAAAACATAACTTTCAGCCATTTTCTAAGGTATTACATATATAAGAAAATTTTGCCGATTAAAAACATAATGTTGCAGATTTACAAGATGAGGCAAGCCACCCAAGAGGCACAATTATAAAGCAATATTATTACTATTATACGTATAATACTAGCCACATCACTTTGAATTGTTAACCTCTCTACAAATTGATATTTAATTATTTTTCTCAATATTACAATATTGAGAAATTTGTTGACTTAACTACACATCATTTTGTGTTAAAGGTCCACTCCACCCTAAATTAATTTGTTACTCTATTCATTAGAGATAAAGTTAGTGGTTATATAACTGCAAACTCTTTCAAATTTGGTTCTATGTAGGACTATATTTATATTTATTGAAATATGTAATTTATTTTTTCTGGTGAGTTTCCGACTTTCAAAGCAAAGCAAAATCTAAGAAACTTTTGAATTATTTAAAACTTTAATATAGATGAGAGACAAATTTTAAATAGCTGGCTATGCAGTTACCTAAAGAAAAGGGACCTAAAAGTGTACCTAGTTACCATTAAATACACAATAATACAAGAGACAATGGATATGCCTCACTTGTTCTTCTATTTAATTTATTAGAAAGTCTGACAGTGGAGGTTTTAGTTCGAATATTTTCTTAAATAATTAATTACAAATCAAATACTTGACAAATATCTTTTCTGTTAACTGTGATATATAAACCTGTGCTCTACAAGTTAAATACATTTCTAGAAAAAAAATTATTTTGCAACTTTAAGAAGTGACAATGGTATGAGTAAATATTTTAATCATTTAATTATAGATAACAAAGGCGGTAATGTATAATGCAACGTTTCTTCTTTGAACTATTTTGGTGAACAATCTTCCTAATGGAATCATTATCAGAAAATATTAAATTTCTTTAGTGTGATTTCGCGAATATATTTTGACAATTTTAATTTCTACCCGTGTTTTTACTTTTTTTTCAGGGAATGAAATTATCAGTTCTTCGAGATTATCACAGTCATTGATGCCAATAGTTAAAAGAAGCAAGTGGAAGAATTTTCATACGAATATTTAAAATATAAAATTCATCATATAAATTGTATTTTCTTGTAATTATTTAAGTGTTATAAACTGTATCTGTAATTATTTTTTGGCTGTTATTAAATTTGATAATTACCAAAAGAAACTTTTTAAATTATAATGCGAATAGATATTTTTAAATTATTTTGAGTACACAATGACAAATTATTAAGATTTGAAAATAATAGAAAAAAAAGATTATATTGAAGTAATAGATTTTGTCCTTGGAAACCTCATATGATGTCAAACAAGAGTAATTATAAAAAGTGCCATTTCTCTTTCAAGCTGTCAATTTAGATTTCAAAAAATAGATTAGCAATATATCAGACTTTACATGACAATATCAGAAAATATAATTGTGTTCACTGCTAGTAGAATATTTCTCCTTAATTCAATTGAACAAAACTGGGAATTTATTGTCATGTACTCTGAAATGTTAGTTTGTTTACATTGCAGTTGTTATTCCAATGGAACTTCGCAGTCATTTATTTCGAACTGAGAAAAATAACCAATTTATGTTTATTTATTAGTTCGGTGGAGAGAAGTAGATATCCAGTTTCTATTTAGGAGTTCCTGCAACAATTGTTAGGAATATATTTGAAATATAATTTTCAACTCGATATGCGAATGAATTATTAATTTTTCTTTCCTTATTTTCATTACTTTATGATATGAATTATTTTATTAATTACTTATATAAATGATAATTGAAGTAATCTATCTGTTTTATCATGGCAGTCTCAAAAATAAAAATTTACTACTCGTCCAAATGATAAAATATGACCTAATAGAGCATGTTGATATGATTTATTATAGCACGACAGAAAAATTCTGAAGAATATAAATTCATTCAAAAATTGATTTAATGTCACTTTCAATCTTTTAATGATTTGGTTCGAATCAAAGATGTGTAAAATAATGACAATATATTAATAAAAGTATAAAATAGTACATATTTATTTGTATATACATTAAGTAAAATAAGTGAAATTGAAAATAAACACAAATATAATTCTTACGGGCAGAGAAAAGAAGAGGATATATTTTCATTAAGTTAATTTAAGATAAATGAAACATTTAATATAAACTATAATAACTCAATTAAGTTCCTTAAAGTACCATTAATAATTTGCAATAGACTATGTACATATATACAGAAGAGAAAGACAAAGGGCTACGAGAGTAAAAACACCAAACAATATTCGAAAGAAGAACATTTAGTATTTAAAGGAGACTTCTAAAATCTAAGTTTCAATCAGAACTGAAAATGACGATGAAAAAATATGAAATATGAGTGAATTACAATAGCAATTCACTCTGAGCCACAAATACAGTATTCTTAAAACTGATTATATGTAAAAACTGTACAAACTATTTTATAACATGACAATAGAACACTGAATATTAGTTATTTGTTTCACTTAATAAAATATTCCTTAATAGTAATTAACATGAAAGACTTCAGATAATAGTAATTTATATGCACAACTAACGACTCTCTATATTATACTAATTTATCTCCAACACCTTCAACAAAACAAGAGAAAAAATTGAAAAGGTAAACATTGTGGATATTTTTCGGTTTGCTGAATTCTGCAGCAAAGTTAGAAAGAAGTTTTGGTCATGTACGTGAATCTGTGGATAAAGATTGAAATATTAATGATGATAGTTATAAAATTATTATAATTACAGTTTTAGTATGAAATTTAATTTTTTGTCCGGTATAATAGTTTGATGTTTTACTAACCTTAGCGGAAGATTCAAGGCGATCAGCAATTTTTCTCAAAGCTCTTCCGATGTTTTTGGAGTTATGAACAATATCTTCATTTTCTCGCTCGTTTATGTGGTACCTTAATTCGTTGTCTTGTATTGTTCTATCTTGTTCGTAGTTATCGATTCCCCATAGAATTTGATGCATTTCATTTCTCGCAGAGAAATTAGTATTATCAAATCTTTTTGAAACTCTGGGCGATTTCATTCCATTTCTTACAAATCTTTCTTCTTTCCCATAATTTCCTCTCAATTCCAGCTGAATTGCATCGTCCTGTATAACATTTTCTCTCTTTCTTCTAGTTCGGCAAGAGCACGTTCTACTAGTCTTACAATAGGAAGACACTTCCCTATCAGATTGAATTATATGCAGAGGTGGAATACTGGATCTGCTATTTCTTTCATTCATCATATTTTCAAAGTCAGAAGTGACAGTTTCTTGTAAATAGGAATCTCTGTCTTCACTTTTTAGATGACTGAGGATAACATCCGGTAAGCTTTCCAGTTGATCTGAAATAGAAATTGAGAATCTGTTATAAATATAATATGTTTCTGGTAGGCAACTTTTTATCATATTTGTTTTACTGTTCTGGTAACTTATTTGTGTTATTACAGTTAAGAGAAGTATAAAAAGAAATATTGTTCGAATTGAACTTAACTTTTTTTTTGATAATTTCACGATTATATTAAATAAATTTATGCAGAGGTATTTAGTTAATTTTTTAAAGACAATATTTTTAGATTGAAGAATAGTTAAATCAATTTACTATTCTACAAGCAAAGAATAAAATAACATTCATCTTAATATTTCGTGGGAACTAACTTAATATAAGAAAGCTGGTTATAAATAAATTCGTCGATAAAAATGATTGATAGCATGAGTGATATTAGCATGGTCGGGTTGATGAATTCAATATTAATAAATCAATTATTATGATATAAATAGAAGTTATATTAAAAAGTAATTTGTTGATAAATATTGGAACTATTTTAACTATGAGACGAATTTCTAAAATACGGTTTTTAAATTATTTCAAAATGAAATGAGACCAATATCGTAATCATTTTGATATATATCTGCACACTATCTCTAATGCTATTTACATCTTATTTCACATTTAAAATAAATAAAATATCATTAACTAACATTTATAGTAAATAAAATTAAAACTCATTTAATCATAAAATAGTTTAATGAATTAATAACGTATGCATTTAACGTAAGCAATAATATGAAAATAATTGGTCAAGTGTAGAGAATTTACCTGCTTTCATTGTTTCCCAAACAAAGTCGTCAAAATTTCCTAAATCTTCTTCATCTGACATTTCTTCAAAATCTCCAAAAGGGAGGGAGAAACAATTAAATAAAACAGAAGAAGTCATGGTGTGCACTGGAGTTTATTAGTATCTTTTGACAATAAGAATTCTTTGGTGTAGCACAACCTAGTCAGTTTGGTGAGCGAGTGAGAAGTTCGAGAGCGAGTCTGAAGACACACCGCACTCGATAGAAGACTGAAACAAACTGAATCTCACCAAGTTTGAACGAACTGAGGGTTTCGAACACCGATAATGGACAAATGTGATGTCTGGAAACTGAACTTTTCGAAATGTAACAGGTGGAGAACTTGTGAAGTGGATCGTAACATTTAAAGGTTACTGAGGTATGGGACTTCCAAGTGGTTTACAAATTTTTAGTTTTCTTAATTTACTACTTTCAGAAACTGATAGGTGGGTGGATAAAAATTAATTGAATACAATTTCAATTACAATTCATTTGTTGGTTCCATTTTTCATGAAAATGATTTCAAGCATGAAAAAGCAATATACTTACCAAAACCTGGTAATTATGTTTTAAGACAATCCTCTGAAACTATTTGTTAATTCAAAAACATAACAAACAAGAGTTATATGAAATAAGGTATAATTTATCTTCTCCTTCGCGGTTTGGTGAAAAAAAATGTGGAATATCCAAATTATAAGTGGAATAAAGTTATTTTGAGTTGTTTTTAAAAAATCGTTCCAAGCGCAGAGGATTATTTGAAACTGAGTTCAGATTCATGGTTCAGATTGCTAGTATTCTGTAGAATTTGGATAATAATTTCAGAAAAAAATAAGTGGTCTACACGGCAAGAACTAAAGCGAATGAGAGAATGAAATAGAGATGTAATGTTCATCTCGTGTCCCTACTGACACCTGATAATACGGTGGCAAGTTTTGCAACAATATGAACATTTGGATCAGTAACGCATTTTACATATCATCTGTGATGGTGATTCTTGAATAAAATTAAACACATATCACAATGTACGCTGCGTTGTAATCATCAACAAGCAGAATACCAAGGAATTTCTGTTCAAAGGACAGCTTTCCATAAACCTTTAAAATAGCGAAACCATTGGTTGAAAAGAATAGAAGATCGCTCAAATGTTTCCATAACTTGAAATTTATTAATTGAATTATGATAAGATAATTCTAATACAATTCCTTAGAAACAATGATTAAATGAAATTGTATTGACGGAAATGTTTTTCTGTATCCATGAGCTTTATCACCCACTGTTAGTAAAATAGTTGCTACATGAAACCATTTTCCTTGTTGACTTCTTCTTTGAGTATCCCTCTATTTAATTTCCTTTTGACGTAAGCTATATGACCTTTGGTTCCGAAGCAGACGTTTAACCCCTACTGAATTAATTATGCTAAAGCAGGCTTATTCACGTGCCTGTAGCTGTTATGAGCATCAGTGTTGATACAACATCTCATAACAATATATATACACTGTGTATGTTGTCTATATATGTAAGCTAGCCTGTAATCTGAGTAGAGTCACAGTGCAAACTATAGGGATTTCTTTAGTCTAGACTCTCTTATGTAAATCTATAAATAGTCTCAAACTATTTAAAGTATGAATGGAAGCTTATCTGATGTTTTTTAATTTTTCTGTCCACTCGGTAAATGGTTTTCACTCACACATTCACTGTTCCTGTTCTATAGCACACACGGTTTAACTTCAGTTTGGTGGGTAAATATAAGGTTTCATACCTGAATGCACTTATTTGTAGAGACTTGATCAATAGAGCTATGACTATCAATACGAAAGAATAAATGAACTTCAAACGATGACATCAAATCCATATTCTGAACGACAAATGTTTGGTTACGTGAATCGTCTAATCGAAATATCTGTTGCTCCGCTATCTTTGACTGAAAGGAGTACTTACCTTCGCAAATTGCAGAAGGTAATGTTTTATGCCATATTTGTTCATTCATTTCGCATAACAAAAATTATTTTCAACCTATTTGTCTGGAATTTTGTGCAACGGTTGGTCATTTTCCAAAAATCAGTTTATCAGATTTTGGGAGCAATCAGGTCAAAGGTCAAGGTCATAAATATCTCAAAAAGCATAGAACCAAATTGCCTGTAATTAGGTGGAACGATTGGCCATTAACCATGAATCAATTGGTTAGATTTTGGGAGCGAATGAGTTAAAGGACAAGCTCATATAAAACACAAGGCAAAGTATTGGATGGTCAAGGTCATTTGGTAGCGGCGGCAAAAGTATGCGACATACGAGTCTCTATCTTCTAGTTTTAGTATTAAACAGTCATTGAAAATCAAGATTATAATAGATCAACTTTCCGTCATTGCCATAAGTACTTCACCAATCTTAATGTAGATTATTTCAAATTTTCTCAATAATACAAAAGTAGTCTACAATCAAGAATTACTTCAGAGTAATCTTGCTTTCAAAAATACAAAATAAAAATAATTTAGGGTTGAAAGTAAAAATAAAATCAATGATTGTTTAAACACAATAGCTCATTATTATTGCACAGTTACTCACAATTTCTTAGCTGACTACTAATTATTCGAGAAGATTTGCCTCATTTGAATATAGCTAATGGCTTCATCTAATCAACTCTCAGGTTTATTGAGAGAAAGCTTTATCTCTTCTCATTATACGGACTTAATAGCTGTCTTAACTGCCCATTTCCAGAGACTTCCGAATATTTTTTACTGCTTTCCTATAATTTCGAGAATCTCATTTAAATTTATCCCGGATTTTACGAGTCTGTTTTGAAGGCGTGGCATTAATATGGATTAGTTCTTTAAATCCAGTGCCAGAATATATATCTGTAAAAATGTATTTTATGTGACGAATAAATTAACATGATTCTAGACCATTTTAGTTCAATTAACTCTATGTTTTTTTTCAGATCAGTCATTGTCTCTTTTCTGTTCTTTCAGAAGAGTGTTGATAAAAATAAATCTCCCTTCATTGGATTTTTACACTCAATGAAAAGAAAATCTGCAAACTATCAACCAAGCATTTATCAATATGAAGCAGCACATCTATTGTGCAGATTATTTCCTCTTGATAGGAAGAGCGAAAAGGCGAAACAATCTTTTCCATTGTAATCACAAAAGTCCAGGACATTTTTATGAAGATTGCGTCGCAGGAACAAAAGCGCTAAACAGCGACAGCGCGCGGTACTCTTAATCATACGCGATAAATTAGAGACGCTCTGACAGAAAATAGCGCCAAAATTCTCTCCGAATTAATAGCACTAAAGCCTGATAAGAATACTAAAACTGGGGACAGAGAAGGAGAAATTGAAAAGAGTGAAAGCTCTACTTGCTGATGTTATTACCTTATCTATTAGACTATTTGAAGACTGAAGACAATTGAATGCAACTTAGAGGCAATCAAGATCACCAATTTTAATCGATGATTAAATGTTCATAAACCTATGGATGATTACACGAAAATACACTCATAAATTAAAAACTTTTACAGTCTTTCGTCACACATCCACGATCACAATGTCTGAAATTATTATATTTCACCATGAAATATCATTATATATGTTCACAATGAGCTCTAGCAGTTTCAATGATTCAGAACGGAAAACTACTACCATCCGAACGTTATTAGATTTTATTTTGAATATATAAATTAAAAACACAACAAAAATATTCGTTCTTCGCTTGTTCATTGCATTTTTTTTAACGGTTCGAAAAAAAGCTCTTCTTAAAATGTGTTCACACTTGCGTTTTTTCATCGTTGAAGTAAAAATTTAATGTGATTTTTCCATCAGCGATAAAAAAAATGCAAGTGTAAGCACATTTTAAGAAGTCACTGAAGTTGTTCTATTTCCAAATAGTTTCCAAAGAAGTAGTGTAAGCCCCTGCATTAAAATGTCTATCGTTGTAATTTTTTACTTTTTATTCACTGCCTTTCAAAGTAAGTAAAATCACAGAGTTACCTCTAAGAATAACCTTCGCGCAATGACAAAAATAATCACACTCACTCTTTGCTTACCTGTTCTCAAACTATATCCATCAGTTCGAAAATGTTTCTACCTGTTAATAGTACAATAAGAGGCAGTAAAAAAGAGACCAAGATACAGTTTTGTCGTCTATTGGTTAACGATTTTCAAGTATTTGAAAAAGAGGAAATATTTTTGTGGCCCATACTGTAGAAGCAACTACTGAGATTATTTACCATTTAAATATTAGAATAACGACCATATTCCGATAAGATAAATGTTTGAAATTTGTTATTTCCTGTGCACGTGATAGTGTTTTTATCATTAAATCAATATCTCTCTTTCAGCTGTTGTTATGCAGTTCGTATTCCTCTTTGCGTACTTTCGCCTGCAACAATTAATGTAATGCCAATCGTCAGCTCACGATTGGTGACTATAATCGATAGTAAAAATACCATCAACGTACGACGCTAAATGATCTCATCAAATTCAGATTACAATCTGTAGTTAACATCAAATGATTATGATCTAATGTCTTTCGTTTGATATTTCCAATAATAAATACCAATGATAATCTGTGAAATTATTATATTTCATTATGAAATACGATCATTATATAATGTTGTCAACAATTAGAGACGATCTGTCCAATAGGAATTTTCCGACTGGGTAGTCCTAAATTTAGCAATCGATGTTAATAAGTCCATCATGACGAACAACAACAAATTAGGAGAACTTAATCTACTCACTCACAGGTGATTGGCATATATACATGCATGGGATAGCTAGTTATGAGAGTGTGCATGCGTCCAATAACAATATATGTTATTGATATTAGATGCACATACATAATTATATCTGATATATTCTGCCATTAACATATGAGCATACATATTTTAATTTATATATACATAAATATATACCATATAATATTTATATCATAATCACACAGTAGTGGACAAAATATAAGGGTAGGCAAAAACAAGTTATTTAAATCTTTAACTTTATAAAAAGTACATAACACATATTATTGAAAATTTGCACGTATTTTCATGTAGAGCTTACATTTATTCGTATGAAATTTCAAAGCATTTGGACAAATATTCTATCAATAGTTCCATATTTCACTTCAAACAATAAATTTTGCTCTGGTCATAAGTTAAGGGTAGCCATCATAAACTTTGAAATATTCGCGGATATTGGCAATTAACTGAATACTTTGTGAATAATTCTTTGCTATATCACTTCAATACATCTTCTACCTCTAAATTCTACTAATTTTGCACAATATGAAGGACTTATCCATCTTCTATTCATCCTCCAGAAATGTCCACAATTCTTCAACATTTGTTGAGTTTCCCCTCTGATACAATCTCCACTTGTCGTTGCCAGAGATTTCTATTGCCATATGAAGGTTCAAAACGATTGTGCAACATATTGTGGCTCAGCATAAGCAGTATGGAGTTGTTGATTCCAAACCGAAGAATGGTAGATTTCCCAAAGCATTACTGAGAGAAGATCATATAAGTCTTCAAAGTAGCTTGCAAGGTAGTT
Source organism: Caprella mutica (assembly GCA_947561585.1). Classification (NCBI taxonomy): domain Eukaryota; kingdom Metazoa; phylum Arthropoda; class Malacostraca; order Amphipoda; family Caprellidae; genus Caprella; species Caprella mutica. The sequence continues at coordinate 663,636 of CANNZV010000123.1, read as the reverse complement.
TCAACACTTCTGGTCAAATTTTTCGTGTGATAGATGTCATGTCTGGTGGTACGGTGTCCCAGTCTACTTTTTCGCTTCGACTTCAACAAGTTGGTTTGCAATCATTCGTCCCTGCATCGTTGCTTTGAATCTCAAAAAAGAAACGGAAAGTGCTACTTGTGTTTTATTATGAGCATGTCGGTTGGTCGATTGATCAGTGGTCGAAACTATATATGAGCTCTATATGAAAATATGTGCAAAATTTCAATAATGTGTGTTCTGTACTTTTTATGAAATTAAAGATTTAGACCATTTGTTTTTGTCTACCCTTATATTTTGTCCACTACTGTATTATAATGAATATGCAAAACCTCTAAATGTAGCGAAATTGTTTTAAATTTCCAATAGTAATTTTGATTGAATTAACAAATGTGAACATTCACTATTTTTCTATAAATATTTATGAGGACGAACTAGTATTATTAGAATCTTCCATTTGGTTAGAATAGATCACTTTTTAAATATTTATGGTTTTTCAGAAGAAAGAAAAAGTTGATTTATCGAAAACTTTGAAAATATGTAATGTGTTATTTTTTTCATCTTTCTACATATTTCTAATTATTCAAGATACAAGTTTTACATATTTACTAATATTGAACGTTTATAATTTTTGTAAATTATACAATTTATCTCATCTTGGCAACAAGAATATTGACAGTAGCCGTGAAAAAGTGGAATGTAAATATTATTTGGAATTCTCCGACTGCCGAGATTGAGTTCAAATCCCACCTGATCCACTAGACCTCTACTCAAATTTCCCTCAGAGGAATCACTGCCACTTGATACTCTCTATTTTATTCCCCGGCATGACTGGCAGTTCTACCTAGCAACTGCGAGCTGTTCACACAGCACAATTCAATTTCAATCTATCGAGGAGTAATAACACTATAGACGACATCGAATGGTGTCTGCATGGCGTGGCTTTCGAAAGCCAATGAAGCGAAATCTTATTTGGCTCTCTTTTGTCCTGCAATAAAAGATATTCCTGAATTGTACGGTACTGAAATCTCCTGATTTAAGACTTAATTTGGGGTAGTTATTTTGTATTCGAATGAGAAAAGAAAAATTCAAATCACGATTGGAATATCTGGTATAAAAGAAGATTAGTTAATGAATTTCAATCATATTTCTATTATCTGTTTTCAGAATGTTTACTATTTGGATTTTCAGTTACCTAACTGTGTATACCTCAGTCATAAAATTTATAATCGGCAGATCGACTATTGACCTTTGCGGTAATTATTCATAGTATAAAATCATAAGATTTCAAAATTGCAGACTCTATCATCATGGTTTGTTTCGGGAATGTTCGACATAAAACAATAATCATTTTAATTTTATGATAAATAACGACAAGATAATCTCAATTATTTGTAATCTTAATTTTCCGACTGGGCATAGCTTTCATTTCTGAGCACCACTTCATTTTATCTGCAACTCAATTTACACTGGTGCTGTTGCCAAGAATAATCAAGAGAATAATCCTAACCATTTGTTAATATTGGAGAAATTGATTAATCCAATGCGAGTAAAGCCTGTCAGAGTCCCTTAGTTGCCCTTTTGACAACAATTCGAATGCCAGGGGTGTCTGAAGGTGCAAGAGGCGTTTGAATTCCGCTTGATTGTTTCTCGGGAGTTAAGTTCTCTGTTGATGGTTTGATTAAGTGGTAATCAGAGAAATTGGATTGGAGGTGAATTAGGAAGAGATGTAAACAAGAGATGTTGCTAACAGCATCTTCCTATCTTTGAAAATAGTCATGCCATCTATTTACATATATCTAATCAGTCAAATGAATACAAATGCTAATGAATAAATTGAATAAACACACTTTTTGATTCATCTAATGAAATTGAAAGACAAATAGAGTAAAGGTCTGACAAATATCTGAGAATAAAGAGTTTAGATATTCATTGAGAAAAAAAATTGTATTTTAACTGATATAATTTAAGTCTACTACTTAACAACAGGATAATATGCAGTGTCATTTTTCTGCTAACTGACTTTGAATGCTTTTCGGCAGAAGTAACACCATATCAACAGTTCATCACCAATCTTTAATCTTTAGTAAAAAATACTAAACTATAGTGGAAAACTTGAAATCTTCTTTTTTTCTTGATATCATAATTTCTTTCATTCTGTTGTGCAACCATTTTAATTTACAAACAATGTATAATTTATAATCTTCCTTTATATTAATTTAGGTAAGTAAAAATATAATCACTCCTCACATTATATATCTACTATATTAAATAGATTATATTTGAGTGTCTTATATTTAGTGTATAGTGATGGCGATGATATTATTTAAATTCGCACTGGAATATCAGTAGATAGTTTTTACCCTCTAACATATTCAGCAATTATTCATCAGTTCTCAATAACACTGACGCTTCCTGTTGATAAATCGCCCCATACATCAATAAAATCAGGAATAAATGGACATTATTTACCGAGGAAGCCCAGTGATCATTTTTAGTTAGGAAATTAATGCAATGTATAAGAAGAGTACCTATTAGTTACTTACTTGGTTTTCTAATGTCACTTTTCTTTACATTATGTTCTTTATTAGAATTAGTAAAATCTGTCAGTGTCTTCGAAAATGAAAAATTGGTTTATTTAACCCTGGAGCGACCAGCGGATCTCAGAGGCCCGGTCCAGTTTAAAATATTGATGCATAAATTGATAACTAATTGATTTGAGTTTTTGAAACTTTGTGACTTTTATTGTCTATGACGTATTTATTCATCGTGTAAATTTCAGTGAAAATAATATGATAAATTTTGTTCTATTTTGTTTTACATCATTTTTGATAAAGTGGGCATCTGGAGTACGGATGAAGTACAATTGCTGCTGCAAATTAAAATATGACGCAATAGCGTATGTATTTCACAAGAGGTCTTGATTTACGTATGGTAATAAAATGTTATATAACTAAATAAAAACCAAATATGTTGCATTATTCTCATTGATTTGGGTTAAGTAGATCTTAAAATATAAAAATCCATGATTTCCAGAACTCGAGTGATGATTTAATAGTACAGAGTTATTATTCCTGGGGAACAAGCCTCTCATGTACTCTGTTCGTTCCAGAGCTAAATGAAACTAGACATAAATTTATTTACAATCGTTGGATATATTTGTGTTGATTTCTAAGATATAATTCTTAAATTCCTTCTTGTTTCCTATTTACTCGCTTATTTATTACAATTTTATGTTATTTTTATCCAAATCGATGTAAATTTGGTTTGCTATTTCATATTCAATTATCTTATAATTGTGTCACATTATAATATCACACAATATAACTGCAGACAAATGTTCAATGCTATAAAACTGAAAACAATTATCGTTCATTCAATTAATTAGATTTGCATATGTCGGTGGTTTCAATTGCCCAAATCAGTGTAAATCGTTCCATTTTCTCGGGGGAATTCGAATTCATTCCAATCGTTACTACATTCGAATTTTGTAAATCAAACACTGCGTAGCTGGAGGCTTCGATGCAATTAGTGGCCGCTGATATTTTACTTCCGCCGGCAGCGAAAACTGCATATCGTGAAAACAGTGTGTACGTGGATTATTTCGGGACAGCTTATTGTATTCATTCAGCCATTTTTGTATTGATTTCTCTTCATAAAAAATAGAAAAACCTTTTGCTCGTATTTTGGTTTGTCTCAGAAAATATTTAAAAAGTTCAAAAAAAGTTGTATGCAGATTTTTTCGTCATTTTCTGGTATAATAGGGGAAAATATTTATATATCTATTAACTAATTTAGTTAAAGTATCGCCATATTTACCAAAATTACGTAGTTATAACTTATAAAAACACGTATATTATTGTAATAAATTTATAGTTCAGAAAAAAGATTGCTTTAGTTTATATATAACTTTGTTAAATACAATAAAAGGGTTTTAGTCTACTATTATTTATATGTTGGATATTTTATATGAAGAATTTGATTCATTCGTATATATTGAACAAAATCACTAGATTGCACAAACGAATATCTTCACATCTGGTGAATACGATGCAATTGGTAATTGAAATTTCACCCATTGTGATATGCTCCACGGATTATAAGTCTACCTAGAATTTCTCCTGAACATTAAGGTGTTTAATATGAACGATAATCGCAGTGCATTCATTGAGGCTGAAGTGTTATTACACCATCTATACTGCACATGAATAGGCTGCACCGGGTGTATAACACCTCAAATGACTGCTAAACTGTGTGGTTAGAGTCTGCTTAATGAGTTGTTAAACGTGAGCCACAACCTCCGATTATTGCATTCTGGGAACCATAAAGTTACGCACAGTGCAATCTACGCCAGAATAGGACTTTGGCCCGGATGAAGGCACTAAAGGTTAGTGAAACGGTTAACTTAACACTCTGCTATAGAATAAATTAATCATTTTGAAGCTATTTGAGTCTCGTAATTTATTATATCTACATATTATGGTAAAGTTTAACCTATCTAATTAGAATTAGTCCTATTTGAAACATAATTCGAAATCGAGAGAGAAAGTTTGACGAATTGTTTGGGTGTACAGTTTTCTTTTTCTCCCATATTTTTTTAATCTATATTTCAACTTTCGTTTCACTGAGTTTTAGAACCATCCACTCTCTTATTTTTTTATCGCATTGAATAGATCAAGTCAGTGTTGGTCTTCAGGACATTTGTAAGCCCTCATTTTCTTGTAACGCGATCCCCGTCATTGGGAATTATTTGTTGCGTCGTGTAACTTCAAGGAAATTTATTGCCCGGGTCGACAAGATTGATTGCTCTCAAGGATCTGTACAGTAGTCTTTGAATGATGCTAGAGATGCCATTCAACTGTAGGCTTCGTGAGCTACATTGTGCCATAAAAACTATGTATCTATACGAAATACATAGAAAATAGAATAACCAATTCTGATAGATTGAAAATATAAAACATTTTCTTCAGACAAATTGATATTTGATGAATAAATAGGTTAAATGATTTATCTAATGTGAGAATTTTACTTACATATATATCGATTAAAAGATATAGATATCACTTGGATCCTTAAATCACCAATGTTTGATAGATCCTCTAAAATATTTGTGCGCACTTATATTGAAAGTTCAGCGTTATGGAACTCGTATGCAGTAATTGTTGTTAAATCAATATTCAGAAATGACAAAATTCTCTTTAATTTTTGCTGATATTTATCGTTATTGCCATGCATCCATCAACCTTATTTTGCCAATTAATAATTATTATGCTATATCCACTCCTTGGGAGTTGAGAAATGACACGGATTTATTCATTCAGAATTGATCGTTTATTCTCTCTTTCCATAATTCAGAAACTGAAATAATTATTGTCTATAAATTACACCGGAAATAAATGTGAGTAAACAGTTATCATTTTATCGTCACAAATAGAAAAATTCACTTTTAGTAAATATGTCTTTTATGAGAATGATCGGCAATTGGGTTAAAGTACCATAGGAAGGAGTTAGGCCTACTTCACAAAGTACAGTCATCACAATAAATAGGTAAATAGAAAGGCACATATATTGTTGAGAATTCGTTTTTTTGGAACATAACGGGTAATAAGTTGCTAGCAAAGTTGAACCCCCTTGAGAAAAATATGTTATTTCAGAGATAGTGAAAAACATATACAAAGATATTTTAATATTGTAATAATTTATTGTTCATAAAAATTAGCATGGTTTAACTGAATTCCACTCCATGATAAGGATCTATTATTGTTATTTCATTATTGTTTAGACATTAGCACTGAATTGTGTAATTTTTATAAATTATTTTCATTTGTAACTCCAGTTTCCATTAATATAGTTAAAACTCTACTATTTTCTCCATGAATGAGAATAACAGTAAACAGTATAAAAATAGTTTTATTATTGTTTACATTTACCACAATGTGTTTTCACCATTAAATGCTTAATTCTAACTAAATATTTAATTTAGTGAATGGTATCACAGTGGCAGCATTTAATCTGCTTCAGATGCAATACGGTTTGTTGATATTTAATTAGTGCATTTGGGGCAGATAGCTCTTCATAATAATGTAATTAATGCTTTGGCAGAGCAAATACACTCATTTATCATGCATGTTTATCATCAGCAGAATAAAACTACAGACCATTTAATTGTTTTCAGAGAGTTTTAATTATAAATCTCATTATGTTTCCCTCTATAGTAATTAATGGTAACGTGTGTTTACTTTCATTGCAGTTTCAATTTAAAAAGGAAGCTGCATGCAGCCCCTTAAAAAAATGGAACCAAATTAAATGGAGATTTTATTGTATTGTTTTTAGCGTACTAGCTGTAGTATATAAAATTATATTTATACATTGATTATCATTTCATTCATTAAAACAAAGTGCTCTTTAGGAAACTGTTTTGTTTTGAATGTCATCGAAATTATCATCTCCTCTAAAAATGACAATATTATATTTTATCCAAAGTAATCCAATTTATGAAAGCTCTTCTAAAATAAATGTGCCCAAATTTATCCCCAAAATAACAATATCGAGAAATACAAACAGAAAATCCCTAAACATTTTACGCTGAAGAGTTTAAAGTGCATATGAGACCGGATAATCCGGAAACTTGGGCCAAAATTGAATTCCAAATGTGTTTACATTAGTTATTTGTTTGCATTTTATTAGGATGGAAAGCCTTTACGTCCCAGGCCAATTATATCAGAGGAAATACAGAAAAATATTCCGTGAAAATAAAATTTAATACGTAATGTTCACATTTTTGTTAAAATAGTAATATTGTTAATTGAACTTAATTCTAAATACAACATTCATTTAGAACACCGATTGAAAAATATTTATATTAAATAATATTGGAAAATAAATATAATGGAGATCTTAATGTATGTGCATGGTACAGTCAATGTTCTAATTAAAATGAGATTATTTACATATATTGCTTTTCATCTTTTTGCCATCAACACTCTTATAGCATATGCTTTTCACGATAAATATTTTTGTAATTTGATTTGATGAAACTTCTCGTTCTGTAATTTATTTATATTGGTTTGCATATCCACACCATATGAAATATTTATTTCATTAATATCATATAAGTAATATTTTATGAATAAACGGAAAATATGAAAAACACCAGATTATTCGACTGGCACGGCGAGTCAATTTCTATCATCGGATCATTTTTCTAACAAGTTAGGTTTATCTAACCTTATGTGGGTCAGATTGACTTGATAAATGGTATAGTATACAGCTTGACTGATGCGATACTATAGTCTGCACCTTGACTCGTTCACTGTTAACCCACAAACAGTAACCCAAAGGAGAAAAGGGATTTAAATTAATCTAGAAGAAAAATTTGAAAATGTTTTGATGGAATCATTTAGAAATAAATTTAATAATGATTCTTTTTAAAGACAATATTTTCCATCAAAAACAATAAGGATAAAATCTTTACAGAAGATGAAATTCCTTCAGGTACTACGAGGGAGGGGTTGAGTTCCCTGAAGAGGTGGACCCGACCCTCTAAAACCTCTCCTTTGTGGCTGAGAGGATGCTGAAGGCATTCCCTCTCTGGATCGCAAGAGCCATCCGCTGTTGGAACCAGGCAGTCTCCCTTGGATCGTTCGTTGTCTCAACAAGGCGTCTACCTATGGACTTCATGATTGAGGAGGTCGTACTACCGTACGCTCCTGTTGTCTCTATAGAAATTGACTCAAATATGTATGCATCTCCAAGGGCGGAGTATTTCTGACGCTTACGGTTCTCCGCAGCCCCGGCAGTTGATCCGGCCTCAACCGCGGAATCATTGAGGTGGGTCTCGGCAAATGTGTCGACACACGTGCAATCCCAAATCAGACTCTTTCCATTCATGTAAGGAAACACAGTAATACCATCTGGGCGTTTACCATCACCTCTGTCAAGCGCAGCTAGGAGGCTCAAGTACTGAAGGGAGTCCTGCTCTCTTGAATGAATTGACATATCAAATTTTTAAATTAATGTTTTTTGTTGTGACGGATTTTTACAGAAGTACATGAACGGGTACTATTTATTTTTCCAACTGCATAACCTAATTAATACAGAGCAAATAGCTGTCTTCAAAGAGTCAAGATTAGGTAATGAACGAGTTGAAACTTCGCTTTCTCAAGATGGACCATATTGCTAAGCCACAATGTATTATCTCAAAAATCACAAAAGTGGGCGTTGCACCGTCTTTGATTCCCATTTTCTGTCTGGGCTGGTGTACCGTCTTGAGTGAAGATGATATGGATTTCAAATGATTTGCATAGCCAAAAAATCATCGATGGCAATTAAAGAAAAAGGAAAGGAAACAGTCTCAGAAAATTTGACCACCAACTCTTACTTCATTACAGAGTTAATCTCCTAGAAATGAAGTGGAAACGTTAGCTCATCTCATGGAGGATCTTGTCACCTTAGAAGAGTATAGAATTGCAGTGATAATGCTATGGCAGGCTCTGAGTAATTTATTTTTAAATAGAACACTATAACTTTCTCTCTTTGATACTTTGCATATAGCATATTAATTTGTGACTAGAGCAAGGCACAATTATTTTAAAATTCCCAATGGAATTTGTATGAAGAAGATATAGAATTTGGTGAACAAATAAAACTGATAGTTAAGGTTTTAGTAAAATAAGCTAGTAGTATGATTAATTGCAGAAATATTTGTAGACTAGCTTTAATAGAAATATTGAGGAAATCATATAATCCAGAGTATTAATATTATTCTAATTTTGAACTATTTACAAATATGTTCTACCAAGTTGAACGTAATTCTTCAAGATTTATAACAAAGTCAATACACATATATTATGTGATTATTTTGTAGTTAAAACTTCATAGGCCATTATCATGTTATAATTTATCATTATTAGACGGTAAACAAATTTCATCGTTACTGGAGGTATAATTGTAAATCTTTGGTATACTAGAATGATACTATTGCACTTTAGGGTAATTATTTTATTAATTGGCTGAGTAATTTATTAGTCCTTTTTGCCTCTTCAAAAGAGGAAGTAAAAGTTGTGCAAACATCTTAATCCTCTGGTCAGGTACTCTCCTTATTACCGTAAGCTCCTCGTGGTGATTTACTACCAAATTGTTGTTTGCTGCAGTTACCATTTCCGCCTGAAGTGGACTGTTCGGGTAGTAGATTGAATAATTGCACTAATCTGCTGTTATCGTCTTTACTTTATGGTATGAATTATGGCATGGTTAATTATCCGTAATAAAATGTATCGATACTATAGTATATTTACTAGGTTGTTACTCATGGTAATAATCTCGAATATTAATAATCTCGAATAATATTTTTGAAATATGTTAAGTGTAATGTTGCAATCTTCGCATATTGCGGAGGGTAATGATTTAAGCGACATTTATGTGTTTGTCATCTTGTTATTGAAATAACTCAAAAAGTATTTAACCAAACTACCTGGAATTCGGTGAGACAATTAGTGGCCAATATCCAGAAACCATTTGGTTATATTATGGGATTGATTAGGTCAAAAGTCAAGGTCTTTTATAAGTGGCGGCGAATGTACATATTAGGTGCTCTACGAGTGCCGGTCATCTAGTTATTTACTGCTGTCATGAGCTGTTGATCAAATGCCTGTACAATATTCAGGTTTTCAATTTGTTAATATGAGAAAGAAAAGATAAGATAATAATTGTATACAACAAAAATAAATAGAGAAATACCGCCTAAAATATAACCTTCCACTATCTGCGAAGGTAATGATGAAAGAATTATAGTATGCATAATAGTATATTCTGTAATGAATAATAGAAATATATTGATGATTATTATTCACTAATTCTACAATATTACTAATGCCTAATATGACCGATATATCATACATGTAATACTATAATTCAATCTATATAATAAATAAAAGTCAAGTACATATCAGAAAATCAAAATTAGTTGCTAATATTAATGCATTTTAATATTTTGCAATGTCCTTTATATCGTACAATGGCCATAATGTGTATATGTATATATGCAGGCACTGCACGCTATTTAACAACTAAAAAGTCTACATTCTCTTCTTTTGTTATTGTGTTTTATTTGCACAGTATTACATTCTTTCGTCAAAATGTATTGACAGGCAAGCGGACCACTTCAAATTGAGCAAAAAATGTCCACAATGAGAACTACAATGCGGAGAACAATGAGACTCCAGATTGTATTACAAGCTCTTGTATGCAATTCACATTGAGAATTAGAGTTAAAAATCTGATTTGGAATGAAGCCATTGCCTAATACTCTCAGTGTGTATTTGTTCTAGCGAAATAAGAAATAAAGGAGGAGAATATTGGCTTTTCTCCACTTCTAGGAAAGTGAAGCTGGCTGTAATCACCTGAGTTCCTAGATACGGGCTCTATTTATTTGATGTGTGTATCGGATTTGCATTACCAATAGGCCATGAGCATTTATGTTGTCAAGTACAAGCCTATCTATAAACCATTATGGTTATTTGACGACAGATATTTTTGAGAAAATAAGATTCCCTGAAAGTCAATTCTTCCATATCTAATATTATCCTGGCTTTACACTTTAGTCACAAATCTAATAGCATGCTATTTGATTTGATCATCGACAACTTTATAAGATTCTAGTTAATTATCTCACCATAATAAAGTAGATGGCATATGAATGGCAGTGCATAATTTCCCATACATGCACAACCTATATTTGCACTGGAAGATGACGGCGTACTGTGTTCTTTAGCAAGTACAGATCATATGTTATTTATGATGTACATACATCTCTACCATAAAGTCTTGTCAATTTATCTTCATTTCAATGTGCAAAAGTCATGCATGAACTTTGCTTATAATATTTGATGTTTTGTATAATAATATACTAACCCAATATATTCATTAATAGCTTAAGGATGACATTGCGTGAATTGCAGTACATATTTCCGCGCAATTTACCGAATTGCGCAATCTCGAGACTGTTCTGCACCTTTTTAACCCTGGTACACCTAGAGTACCTAAGAGGCTCGGTCAAGTTGGAATATAGATTTAAACTTTGAAAATTTGACTTGTGATTCCGGGCTTTTATTTCCTAAGTCGTATTTACGTATCTGAAAGCAATGAAACTAATGCAGTATGTTCTGATTTAGTTTAGTTTTATAGCATTTCATTACCATCTGAAAAATTAGAGCTCAGGTGATATACATGCACTGTTGCATCACATTTAGATTCAGACTTAAAATCGCTAGTATTCCTAAAGTGATGTTGATAGCGTGACGCAAAATGTGACACATCAGCGGTTGTACTTCAGCCGGACTCCAGAGGCACCTGATTGAAAATAATATATAACTAAATTATTAAAATTGGTTGCATTATTTTCATTAATATTTATACAGTACATAAATACGTCATAGACATTGAAAATCACAGAGTTTCAGAAACTCATGTCAATTAGTTTTTTTAATTTTGCGTCAATATTTCAAACTGAATTGGACCTCTTATCCAGGGTTAAAAATGCGCAGTTCGGTACATTGCGCGGAGCACATACAAACATGGGTTAAACTACAACAAAAATAGTCTGCATGTGTGCTGGTTGAATCTAAATGCGTTTATTATTTATTATATTTTTTTTATCATTATCCCACTCATATTAGACATCAAAAACAAATTTTTTCCTTTAATGGTTAAATTTCTATAAATATATTTTCTGATCAATCTTAATTAACATGGAAAACATCAACTTCACTAAATACTATAAAACTACATATAAACAATTTTCTTAGGTGAGGATAATTTGAAACTCAATGAAACATGAATACTTTTTGAATTCTTCGAATTTCATGCTCAATAAAAAATATATTCCATTTTTCAAATTCATTTTGTTCACCATAGTATCATTTCAATATAATCCATTAAGAAATAATAATTGGTGAAATCACGACTTCTGGTCATATAATTCATTTGTTTCCTATTTTCAGAAATGGTATAAATTACTTCTGAGTATTAGATTTTGTCGTTCATTTTTTCAGCAATAAAGTATTGTCGAAACGTTATAAATTTTGTACAATATGTACATAACAAACATCAAAGGTTGATGATAGACTCGTATATCACTCACACATTTTTTTATTGAATTCGATATAGTGTTTGAAAAGTGAATCACTACGAACAGTCAATTATTTTGATCAGTCAACACAGTGTAAATTGTATTTCGAAATTTCGACCGGATTGCTTTGAAAAATAATTTTGATGCAACAAAAGCATTTTTACTCGACCATCGTTCACATTTCAATGTATTCTAATATATGTAAATTAAATAGAATCTGTTGCTTTTAACACAATATTCAATTTTTGAGTATATTCTATGTAATTGTTTTTACATACAAAAGAAAATCAATAAGTTTGAAATATAGAATTCGTTGAATGAAATATACGTTACATATATCACTGTGATAAGTTATAGTTTAGATTTAAGTGATTGGAAATCCAGGATTGAATTAATATTTGTTTTGTATGTTGACATTTAGATAGCAGGAATTTTATCGGGTCCGGTGCATGTATGTATATTATATATGCATATTTATTTATGTAAGTAAATGCGTTTTGATGCAATCCATTTAGAGTATTTAGCCTGAGAGCACTATAGATTTGAATTATTTATTCAATGATGAATAAAATGAGAATAGAAAAAACAATTTCTTTATTGGTAAAAATTGTTAATGGATTAAAATAAATATTTCAATACATTTAGAATACGTCACATAAATCTTAAAAGAGGAGCATGATTTTCTTTTTTCATACATTTTTCAAATCGATACAAACAAGTTAATGGAATCAACTGTTCATTCACCACCGTACATCTGGTTATAGACACAATACTCTGTAACATAGAAAGCATGCATACAAATTACAGCATTTAGGAGTTTCCATCTTATATCTTTGCATTACTTGACGAGTGCTGACAGATATCTGAACATGGCAAAGATTTGGCAGAGAGAAGCGTGTTCCCATTTGCAGGGATTACATCAGTGGACATATCTCTGCTCACTTCTCAAAGGAATTTATAATTAATTCGGTTGCAATTGCGCTGATGGACAGGGCTTCATCTGGTGGCGTATCAGAGTCTTTGACAAAGGCGTTTGAGCGAAGTGGGAGAAAGTGAATAACAACAACTCTTCATTCGGTGTCCGGCTCAGTGGGAGATAGTCGAGCCAATCCTTTCATCTGACGCTGACCGAATAGATCGAGTGCTTCCATTAGCAAATTAGAACTGCAGGACTGCACTTGATGCCTTTAATCTCATTGTGGATGATTAGAGGAATGCGAGTGTGAGGTGAATGTGAAACAGAGACAACTATTACAATGTAATCAGGTGGAAGTCAGGATTTCGGTCAACTGAACAAAATTATCTGAAGATTCTTCAAAACATTTTATACGGTACATGTTGACAAGCATTACCTAAATTAGGAACTTTACGAAACAATTCAAATATCAGAAATTTCTCAAAATCAATCATTCAAATTGATGTATGTAGAAATGTAAAGGGAGAGTTTCGTCTTTCCTCTGAGTTGTTGTAGATTTACGACAGCATTTATGTTCTCATAAGATTACTGACAGACATGATAGGCTTCAAAGAAAACTCGTGCCAAGAGCCACTAAGATTGATTACTTGCTGAGCAGTTGGCTGATCCATGGAGATTTTAAAGGATTCCATAGGATAATCATTGATATTCAGCAAAAATGCGAGGATCCCTTTGGATATTGTTATATTTACGTATTATAATGTTTTCATAAGTTTGAAAAGAAACTATTATTAGGTATCCAAATGAAACTATTTATAATGGATGAGTGTATTAATTATGTACATATCATTTAGTTATATTATGTCATGAGTAAATATTTTAACGAATGCTTGATATTTTCTCTTTTTAATTTAAAGTGCTATTCCAAACTACGTATACATGGGAATTGTGTGATATAATATAAGAAAGAGCACATAGTTCCAAATGTCTTTATATTTCTATATAATTTAAATGATGTCTAACTGAGAAGTGATTTATTATAATCCAGAGACATCTCTCGTCTCAAGCAATCTGCCTCACTTCACTTCATGAAGTGTTGGTCCACTTCTACAGAGATAAAACAAAAGAAGGGATGATTGAGAGTTTCCTAGTCAGTTGCTAAGGAAGTCATTCATCAGCTATAGTGTGCCACTATTATTTAACTAGAATGTAAAGTACTATTATAAAAGTATTTATTTGATTCAACTTAAACATATCTGCTTATGATGTGAAGCTACTATAAGTATAATATATAATCTTATACATATATAATCACATTTCTAATCAACATTGCCCCGTCCATGGCGATAACCTTTAATCACTCTCTGATATTTGTTATTGAATGACACCATTAAGAATAATAACTGCTCGTAATTGGCAGTTCATTGTTTCATTAAGATATCTTTATTATCTGACGGATGAAGGAGAGTGGGACTTATCACCATTGCTATTCAATAACCGACTGCATTTCCCTTTTATGACTGAGCGTAATTACCTTTCTAATCACCAGAAGATGGCCAATGACTTTCTCTCTATAGGCAATTGGCTCCTGCAACTAACTTCATTACGCAGCACACCATTCACTGCTACTTCAGTATATCTTAATGAAAAATTCCTGCCTTTGTACTGCTATTCTTTTGCGTTACTACCGAACACAACAAGTATATATCCACATTACACAACCCATAGCGTAATTCATAAATGCTGATTAGAAGTTTTACCAAAGAGTAGTCGAGTAATCACTCAGCTTTCATTTACTCTGCATCAAAGAAGTAAAAATATGTGAGGCTTTGAGGTGTCAGAGCCAAATATCCCTGAGCGAAAGAGAGACTTAATTTCCTGATGCCTGCCTGATGATATTTGAAAAGGCGCTTGTAAATGAGACTGACCAGTGGTCAGCGCCACCTTTTGTCTGGGGCTGTCTTTGATGACCAGTGAAGCGATACGATTACACAGAGGGTTAGAACTTCACCACAACCCTATGAGTGACCAACCAAAGGGTTTGGACATAGCAATAAGCCCACACATTAGCAACCAAAGGGCTATAATTTTACTACAACCCTATGTGTTAATAGGCAAAATATTCGAGCATCACCACAACCTAATTAATGGGTACATCGCAAACGGATCAAAGAAGAAATAAGTACAATGTGTACTAGAAAATATGACAATATAATTATATATGTAGGTTATTTGTTAGTAGAAATCATAAATATATCCCATAATAAAGGGTTTTCTGTTATGAATAAATGATTAATATTTTGATTAATAAAAATTATATAATGGGGGTCTAGGCTGATTTTCCGAAAACGAATTGGCCGAAACCAAATTTGCTGAAAACTAATTCGCCAAAACGGTTTTTCCGAATACGTTTATTCCGAATCCCAAATTGGCTGAAAACGGATTTGCCGAAGGACAAATTTTCCGAAAGACGAATTTGTCGAAAATAAAATTTAATGTATTCAAAAATAACATTCTGCTGGACTTTGTAGTTCTCATTATTATATCGTATGCATATAAAAACACATTTCTTATATGAGTTTGACATATACTATTGCTATATAAATTTGTATTCCGCTAATTCAGTATCATTTTGCTAAATTCATATATCTAACTGTATATATTAAATATTAATATGTATATGGCATTACTAAAAAAGTATTGATTGAAATCAATCTTTTTACCTGAAACAAATTTATTCATGCAAGTGACACGTTCGCTGAAGCTAGAGGTATATTGGGAAGATATAAACATATCAAATATTATGTTATTCATTACTAACAATTTTGTATTTTAAACGCAATAAATGTAATATTTATTAATAATGTAACAACTGAATAAAATCTATGCATTAAACATGAAATATTCACAAAAATGAATAAACACGCTAGAAACACACAATCTAAAAACAACCAAACGCTCAAATGAAAGAAATGCAACATGCTCCCATAGCTGACTGACTGATTCTGACTGAATAAAGCTTGAACGTCTTTAAAATAAGAAAAGACAAAGACTCACTTAGTGGTACAAAGATTAAAGGATCATTTAGTCTAACTATTGGTTATGCATGATTTCGTTGTTTTGTTTCTTTTCTGAAACTTTTGTTTTTGTGTAATTTTACATTCTGTTTTAAATAAGTCTTTCGGTAAATTTGTCTTTCGGCAAATTTGGTGTTCGGCTAATCTTCACTTCGGCGAATCCGTTTTCGACCAATATGGGTTTCGGCAAATTCGTATTTGGAGAATTCGGTTCGGCGAATTAGGGTTTCGGTGAATTAGTTTTCTGAGAATTTGGTTTCGTCAAATTCGTTTTTGGAAAAACCGCCGGATACCATAATGGGGAATCTCTTCTACCCTGCCAAGTAGATGATGCCTTAAGTGTACCAATTGTTGCATTTACGGTGAAACACCTGACTGTACCAGACTGGAAAATATTTTTTGAGAGTACCGATATATCGTACGAAGTTTGTATACGTAATCCAGGATGCAGGAACATAACGGGTATAGTAACTTGTAGACGTTGCATAAAAATGACGTCACCAAAGCCACACATTTCTTGTTTGTGACTGACCGGCTCATTATTCCTCGTATTTGCATGTTAATATCGAGAAGTTTAAAGTCATTTTATAAGAGATTCGTGTAAGAAAAAGCGAAAATGGCGATTGAACCTCATAGTTGAATATATGTATAGAAATAATTCAGGTGTGTTTTTATTGTTCATTTCTTCACTTATCTATAAAAAATAGGGTCTTGAACATCTGCAGCCTAGGAGCCTAAACTGGTGCTAGTTAACTGCTAAATTGTAGTTCCTATGAATAACAATTAAGGAATAAATAATGGAACTACAATTTAACCAATGCCTAGTTAGTAATTGATAAGAAAATAATTAAATTTAGAAGTGACTAAGTTAATGTAGGCTGTCCCATGTTTCAAAGTGTGGTCGTCAAACTAAATTCGATGAGTTGATTACCATACCCTATATGTTACTGTACCCTGACGTAGACCAATTTTCAAATATCTACAATATTCATGCATTGAAATAAGTAAAGTTTCTTTTTTTGGAAACATGAAATCAGTAAACAATGAAAAAGTCATTAGAGATACACTTTTCTTATAATGTAGCCAGTCTTTACCTTTCTCTTCCATATCGTCACCAAGAATTAGTGTGATTGTATTGGTCTTTTCCTAGAATTTCTAAAAACCAATCAGCGGTGACTATTTAGAATCTTGCTATTGTATTGTCTTGCTATTTATTTTTATTGCATTTTCCTGGAAAAAGAACAACCAATTCACATGAGAGAGCAAACCTTTTCAACGGCTTTGCTAGAGTACATTTTGTAGTTTCCACTAAAAATGTTAATATCATTAGTTTACAAACTCTCGCTTGACTTTTTCCAAAAAATGATAGCAGAAAGAAGAACAAAATTATTATTGCTTAGGATTTATGGAGCAATATCTTTTAAATAATATTTTCTATTTTCACTATGAAATTTAAGTTCTCCAAAATAATTCACTTTGATAATAATTATATTATACTAGTACAGTACCTGTTATTGAATCTAAATTATATTTGAATGCAAGTATGTATTATGGATACACATATTCTGAGTAAACAAACAAAATCTCTCAAAAGCCAAAATATAAATTTATTTTTTAAATAATTAATGTCAGTATTATTGTAGCCCGTAGTCATGATACTGCACCAAATTATTAGTTTTCCTTTTCTATCACTGTTTCTTTGATTTTTCTCTTATTTACACCAACTTTATGAAGCGCTGTTGATAGAATGACTGTTTAACCCATTTTGTGACAGACAGACGGACGGACGGACCGGACCAGACCAGCTCTTATTATAGTATCTATATTGATAATTTCCTTAGTGTGTATATTTATGTATTTATTAATTAATTAATTAATTAATTTGGTATCCGCTTTTAATCGACGGGTATTAAGCATGAAGAATGTAACTATGATACGCACAGGAATATATTGACTTGATATTAAAATTCCCCTGTTTCTATTAAATTTTTGAATGTATTTTATCTATAAAATAAATTAGACTATGCAGAAAAATTATTAAATTGAATTCATTAAAAGTAACCTAATAATGGGTAATAAATTGGTTTTGATGATGACCCGTTATTTTTAACGGGAAAATACATTAGTAGATATTATATTTTTCCTACATTTTAATTAAGGAAAATAAAAAGTTGATTATACTACGTAAAATGGACTAGTTTTTTATTATGAATATAATTTTTGAAATTGAATAGTATTAATTATCCTAAAATAATTCCACAATATTATTCTCAAATGATTTTTCTATTATGCAAGTTATTAATTTTGGTATTTTGAACGAACATTGATAGCTATACAATTTGTCCGCAAAAAATGTATCCACTGCCATTGATTCTAAAAAATTATAATTCTACGATAATATGCGTATTATATTGGTACCATAGATACGTAAATTAATTAATGAATTTTGCAAAGTACTTAATTCAATGGCAGTGGATACATTTTTTGCGGACACACTGTATGAATATTCTTGATGAAGTTCATATTGGTAATGGAAAAGTCTCAGTTTTGCGGTTATAGAATTAGTTATATAAATTATTTTCTGAAATTATTCAAGAATTGAAATTTAAAATTCAGATTTGTATTGTTTCATTGATTTCCAATTTTATATGATAGATTTTCTTCTCTTTCGTTTCGTTGTTTTCATAGGAACTAACTGTTTATTACAATATACTGCATTCAATACTAAAAAATGGGAATTAGTATTCACAAGTTACCAATTAGCTGTAAATTTGAAAAAAATACTCTTGTGAAAACGTATCTCAAACTCTTTGATAGTGATGAAGATATCATTTTCTAATGAGATTATCAGTCATCAGTTCACTCTTCATTATATTCATATTTTGAATGGTTATGAATTATATGTAATGTATTGCATTAATTGGATGTAATGGTTACTTTTCTCTCATTACAATCGCATTAGCTCAAAGAGTATAATTTGTAGCAGATAATTGGGGTAAGGGTAGGCCTATATAGGCCTAGTTCTAATGCTAAGTAGTTACCTACAACAAAGAAAGATCTGCACCCTTACCTGGTATCGATCTTTACAATTTAAGAGTGTTATGTATGGAAAGGTTGTATTGATGTATGAATTACAATATTAATTTACAACTAATTTTGATTTATTTATTTATTGATAAATATTATATATTATTACAATCGATCAATTTATTTCACTATGCATTTTAGGTACGTGTGGTATATATATTAAAACCCAAATAACAATATATAAATCCAATTTTAGATATTGTTTTGTAGGATAAATATTGTTATAACTTTATTAATTATTAAAGTAGAAAAAAAGCAAATAGTTGGATTTTCACCACCAAAGAAGTGCCGTTTAACTGTGATATAAAGCAATGTGATAATTCATTTTCTATTTTACCAAATTATTATTAGTCATACTTAATATATATGAATAGAATAACTTTGATTGAGAGCATAACTCCTTGTAATAACACTATACATCATTAATATTCAAACAATTCATGCTACTCCATTTCAAGCGTCTCATTTGAGTTATACCCTCCCAACTGGAAAACTACTAGAGGGATATTATCTATACTGTATATTACACCATATATATTATTGCAAACGATCTAGTTGATTATATCGATATACATCAGACAAAATACAATTGATGTTTCAATTTGAATTTTTTGATAGAATATATTTTCAGTGCTATGGACCAAACAGTTACTGACTGTTAGACTATAGGACATAATATTATACTCTGTTGCCGATCTCAATACACTGACAGGACTCTATATAAGTAACCCCTTCAAGTCATACAAGCGATGAAGTTCCTCATTAATATTCCAAACTACTGTAGCGATTAGAAATGCATCAGTAAGTCAAATTTACTCGGTGTAATAGATTGTTATCGAGAGAACTTGGAATAATTATCATCACAGTTTGCCTCTGGCGGCGGTTAGAGTTTCTAATACCAATTTGGAGTCGCATTTAATTAATGACTTCGAGTTCTGAAACGACTGAGTTGTGGCTTCTCTATTATCATACATAGATAGTATATATGCATGTGCATAGTTTCAATGAGTAACATTGTTCAAGCAGTTCATCTTACGATGACATTCAGGACGGTACATCAAGATAAGATGCTCTTATCTTGACAAAACCAAATGAAAATAAAACCTCCAATATTATTTTTGATGTTATGGATCCTGTATTCTTTTTTAAATTGTGGTTACTTGAGTTAAAATTAGTCTCGTGCCGCTTTGAACGGTTTTCTTATAAGTTCATCCTCCAATTTTTAAAATTGACTATTGAAATTTGAATATCACACAAAAATTGGTATAGGGGAAAGTAGAATTCTTTTCAAAATTTCGCTTCATATATTAATGTTAAGAAAATTTTCGTCACTAAATAAATTAATTATTAAGATTTTTTATTAATTAAGCTTTTCACTTCAGGAAATATTTTTGGTTGCAGAAATTCTTTTGGGACTTTTTATTATAAATATTGATCACTTTTCCAGTATCTGCTTCAAGTTTCGACTGAAAAGCATACAGAACTGCGACAGTAGCATGAAGACCATTCAAAGCATGGACGAAGATAAGCTAATTTAATGATCCATTATATTTCTACCTTCAATTCTTCACACAAAAGAAGCTGATTGTTGTTGAAGTTCACTCTAAGCTACTTCTACAGATTCAAAAGATTTTATCAAAGCATTTAATGGTATTGTAAATTAAAAGCTTTTAAGAATCAAACATCCCTTAGGAACTAAAGAGCAACATCTCTCTCTGTTCCAATTGAAGTCTTAGTATCAACATTCGAATGAAGATGCTTGAGAATATACATGTATGTACATTAAGAAATCATTATTAGATGCTTTAATGTAGGTAACTTCAAGAAAAATTTAAAGACAAATACAATAAAGGTTATATCTAACATTTCTGAGTTAAAGGTCTAAGTTTGGTAGAAAATTCTTTACTCACGAATAACACTTTTTGAGTAAGTGAAATTTTTGACAGTAAATAAATATGCTAAAAGTTTGGTAGTTCATTTACCCTATTTTTCAATTAACTTTTTGTAATTTATATACTGTGGGGAGGGCGTTCCTGTATTCGGACACTCATAATATTCGGATAGTAATAATGATCGTTCAATAAATAGTTTCTGAAGACCAGAATGGTTCATATATGGACCATTCTGGTCTTCAGAAACTATTTATTGAACGATCATTATTACTATCCGAATATTATTGCAAAGACCCACTATGTTATAGTGTAAGAGTATTAAAAATTCCCCGAAATATTGAATTACCTATAAATATTCATATATTAACAAATGTCTTCAATAATTTGAATGTCTTAAAATTTTGTTAACGAAATTTGTTTAGCTCTCAATGAAGCCTATACATTCACCTTACAATTATTGTCCGCTACATCTATATTTTACACAATCATATTTGCGAATTTTATAAAAAAAATGTTCAGTCAATTCGAATGTATTGCTCAAATATTTCAATGTAATTTTAATTTGAGTACATGAGGATGTATTTAATTTAACTATTTTGTAAATGGATGGTAAAGCAAACATCAACACTGATGGTCAATATAAATGCAGAAAAGGCCTATGGCAATTCTCTCGGTCAACATACATTTAAAATGAATTCGTCTTTGTTTCTTTCAAACAAAGACGACTCAGCATTTATTTATCGTCTAGAAAAGTTTCCTCTCTTTTTCAATGAGGGTTCAAATTGGTCAGATAAAATGACAGAATTCACTTGATCTTTTTACCAGTCAGAGGACATCATTTATTTCGTTGAGACTCCAAATATATCTTCTTTTTATATTCCTCCAGACACGGGAAGTGAAATTTACCATTCGGACAACTGGTCGATTATCAGAGAGAGTCATTGCAATATTTACATTAAACATTTTTCAAGAAACTAGGATGGATTTGAAGGAGGTGTGTCTTTTATATATCTTCTTCTAAAATCAGAATATAACTTCTTGGACTTTTGGGTTTTAATAGTTTCAATCAATGCTTATTGGAGTTAAATATGAATTGAATTAATGTTAGAATATCTAATTTCAATTCCGTAGCTGATCATTTCAAAACAGAATTTAAATTTATATAAATTCACCATAAACATTTATTCAGTTTCAATAAATTGATGTAATATACTAATTATTTTTATGATTAGATGAAAGATGTTAATAAAAGATTATGTTTATGACAATATTGGCCTGAATTCTACGTATAGTAAATCTATTTCATTTTCATGCATGAAAAGACAATTAACTACAAATTTCTTGAATGAATTAATAATAATTATATAATAAAAATAAATATGATTTTGGTAATTAACTTATGACTCAGAATATTTATATGTGATTTTGAAAATTTCAATATAACTTTAAATATTTTAAAATGACTTGGGATAAAAACAAAATATTTCCGGTATCATCATTCTGATATTCCCTGTCACTAGAGAAAAATTGAAAAATATTTGAGTTTAGCAATATATTTGTTATTCATGAAATAATCTCTGTATATATTATGTTTTATTCATTCATTCCATCTATGTTAATGATTTCTTTTTAATGATTCATCTCTTCCCCCCTTCATTGCCATTGATTCTTTAGAACATTATTTATCATATCTCAATATTGCACTGCAACTTGTAATTATGTCAGTTATTAATTTTTGCTTTCACTAAAGAAATTATGAGTTAGAAATGAATGGAAATATATATGAAGTATTTAATTATTGCCTACAAAATGAATGATTTCTATTTTTTACTATGTATTTTAATAGATGCTTCAGATGAGATTCAAAATTTCAATAGAAAGTCATTGTAATTGGTTGAAGAGATACAGGAATTATTAGCCTAATTTTAAAATATTCAATCAAAACCAGATAGTTTGAGTTATGAAATGTTTGCTACAAAATCTTCGATTTCAACGAAGGAATAGAAGGAATTTCCTTTTATTTATAACTTTAATGTGAATTAAAAAAATAATTAATGAATTTGACGTATTATAAATTTACAAATGAGTTAAATTGAATAATTTTTGTTCACGAATGTGAACATTCTTTTCTTAAATAAAATGTAAATAAATTAACTTACGCCTTCAACATTATACCTAAAACAATATGAATGAGATAAGAATAGATTTCGGGAATAGTAAGTTCGTGAAATCTTAGTAAATAAAAAGCACATAAAAGCTAAAAAGACATTACTGAGAGTAAATAGATGTATTTTATATTATCACATCTTTGGCCCAATGGAGCATTCTTTGCAGTGACAGCACAGGAAGAAAGTGAAAGAGATTGGATAAAATATGGTTTGATTTTCTGGCACCAGGAAGAGGAGTGATGTATCGATGTGTCCATCTCTAAATCCTATTTGTTCATCGCCAGAGATTTATTGACATATTGAAGTTGTACAGCTAGTTGTGCTATTTATTATAAAATGATTATTACAACTATTACATGTGATTCAATCAAATAAAATTTTGTTTGAGTACATAGTAAGTACACAGTTAAAAATATTTTTATTTAGAAATAACATTTAGGTAGAATCAACTTTTCTGAAATTTTATTTTCAACTATTATTTCTTAATTTTTTATCACTAATTTATTTATTATTTAACAATTTTAATAGTATTCATTGCATCCACTCTAACGCAGCAGCAAAGTATTTCTCTCATCCCTTTTAAATACAATGATAATACTATTCTCTATCAAAGTACAATAACGTTAGTAATTAATTGCTACGATGTGTTTTTTCTCGCTCATGAACAATCATTAATAATTGAAAATAAATAAGCTTTTGTTGACTCTACGATGCATAAATTGTACAGAGGAGGGTAAGTATTTATCAGCCGATTAAAAGAGGTGTCAGTAATTAAATCCTCATGCAGTGAATGACGGAAAAATTGAAACCCTCCCCTGCCTGGAGTGCTGTGAGGGCCTCCCAGTCGGGAAAATGTAAACGCCAGACCATCGGTTTTGTATCGGCCATTATTATAGATAATAAAAACGAAACTTCAATAGTAATATATCATAAATTTATAATCAACCGTTGGATACATCGACGATATTTCTTGTTAATTATGATATTTTAGAAAAAATAAGATCAATATTTGTTGTAACCGGCAATAATAGACTTGCCGGTTACAATTTTCTGACTTGGTATGCAAATCACTGCCTCTGTTGCAATTATCCCATAGGTGCCATGCTCTAAGGTCTGACATACGTACAGAGTGCTATAATCCTTTGAGCTGTTTTCACTTTGCATGTTAGAGTGAATTAAATAGCATGCAATGTTATCCATAACTAATTCATGCTAACGAATAAAATGCACCTCTGAATATTCTCTAAATTCCATTAATCCGTAGCTTTATGTTGAAATCTCTCATTTACATGTCACTCTATCATGTCATTCAGATTGCCCAGACCATTATTTTAAAGTATTAAATAGGTAGCTTTATATATTAATACTCAAATTAATCACTTTTAGTAATTCTTTCCATAAAATACTTACACTTTAAATATACGGAGAATCATTTAGAAAAATCTAACAAGTAAAAAAAATGTTTTAAGAAATGGGAAAACAATATTTATTTAAATGTTTTTCAAGTTTTTCTGTGATTCTAAACAAACAAAAGTAAAATTGCTGATCTACATACTACGACTAATGAAACGTCATGCTGTTCTAGCTTATAGTTGAAATTTGATAATAAATTGACAGTTGATTAGTTTGAATAATATCTTACACTTATTCTGGAGAAGGCAGAGGGGCGCAATATTTGCCCTAGTTCCTATGTACGCAAGAATCGCCCCGTACAATGCTGTCCATGTAGCTATAATAGCCTTTTTCGTATGCGAAAATTTACTTAGAATCATGTACAATTTCCCCCGAGTGATTCAAGTGATCGCTTATCTTTTGTTACTCAGAAATATTTTTTCGAAGTCTTTGAAATCGCTGGCAATTAGAAGCACTTTCCTGCATAGAAAAGTGGTAGCTAATTATTGCACTGAGAATTTAATGACTCAGCATATTCGAGAGATTAGGCTGTAAAAGTTACTAAAAAAGTCACAAATGCACAGAGTACAATCATCATTCTGGAGATGAAGTTCTACAATAGTTTACATTATTCATGTCGAATCTTTTCATTCGAATCCTCCAGATTATATTGGGAGAGATTTTTTCGGACTAAGTTTCGAATAGGATGAAAGATTTCCATTGGAATTGTGTTTGGGGAGAAAAATAGTGTAATCTGCAGGCGTTCTTAGAATTGGAAATCATTTGGAGAGAGAAAACAACACATTCTCATTAATTACTGAATCCTCATTTAATCTTCGTGTTCTCTTCCCTCTGAGCAAGAAAAGAATTTATGTTAGACTTTCTACAGCATCGACCAAATGAGATAATTCCTGAGGAAATATACTCATTCCAATAAGCTCAAGATAGTTACATTGTAATTAGATTATAATTAAACCTTGAGAGTGCAGGACTAAAGTAAGAAACTGTTCAGATTATTTTTTCAAATACTTGTAGGTAACTTTTTATTAATCAAATTTTGCAGTTGATTTCATATTCCGAACTTATTTTTGGAATTACCTCTCCCAGTTATTTTCTAATTTGAACGAATTAATCCTCTTAATAAATTGTTGTGAACGAATACTGATTTCATTTTGCAAAATGTCAAATGCCATCCTAATGCATGTATGTGATGTCCACATTGGAAAAAAATTGAACAAATTATAATAATACTAATTAATCGTAAAATAGCTGAATTACTGATTTCATAGTCAGGAATATACGATGACAAGAGATGGACATTACGGGTTTCTAAGTTATTCCTTAATTAAAATTAGACTGCACAGCTGATCTTTTAATCATCGATAATAATCACCGATGTAAAGCTGGCGACTATCGGTTATGATTTTCCGATTGCATTTATTACTACGAATATTTTCTAAGGTATTTACATCAGAACATTGTTCGTTTATTCTATTCATCAAAATATTTTGATGCTGATGCTCTGGATGTTGTAATAAAAAGACAATTAATTTCTCGTACGTCATTTTTGTTTTTCAATCTGGTTTGCATTATTGGAAATATATTTCTAACGATGTTAGCACCGATAGAACGAACTAATAATTTGAGAACATTAATCACATCATATTCTTTTATTGTAAGCAGTTGGGGAAATTTTCATTCAGTGATATTGAAAAATGGGCTTCAACATACGTAAAAAATGAAAATCATAGGCAAAAAATTTTAGAGGTTTTTTTCAAGTTTTATCTGAGAATTAGACTACAAAAGTAGAAAAAGACACACACAAACAATGAATATAATAATAACCTTAATTTAAAATCATGGTCAGAAAGAGGTATAGAAATACATAATTTGGTTTAATTGTGTAGCATACATAGACAGAACTATAAATTAATTTGGTGAATTATTTATCTAAGCATCAGAGAGTATCATTCCATAGAAATAGAAACATGTTTTGAAGCTTTAGTCTTTCATTGTAGCTTCAAAGAAGTTACTCAAAAATTACTTTCACAATTCCTAAGGTGAACTAGATAATATGAAAAAAATACTATATAATCAAAAATAGAGTGGAAGATTATTTATTTTATTCAATATAATTAATGTTTATAATTCGGTTCCACGGATGAATTATCATTTAATTCATTAGATATAATGAAATAGTAAAAAAAAAATTAGAATTCATGTATCAATTAAGAGAAATTTCAAATTTCTTCATTGGATATGTATATCTTTACCTAAAATTTGATACTCTATTCGAAAACATGTCATAACATCATTCAGTAGAAATTGATCTGTTTTTATTTTGTTACTTATAACACTGAAGTGAATCTAGCGAGAAATGTCTCATGTTGTAAAAGAAAAGTATTTTAACATTCTATATTATCGGAAGAGTTAATTCATTCATTGTTGAGTAGGTCGCAGTCTCCGATATGGTATTTGAAATCTTAAAAAGAGGCCTATGGAGATTGGATGAAATCTTTGAAACTCTTTCTCGTCCTCAATGACATATAACTGGGTGGAAATTTTAAATTGAATTAAAGGTAATGTTAAAACTAAGGGTAATTAATTAAATTATTAAATTAAAGGCATAGCTAAATACACACTACAATAATTTAATTCAATTCAGGTGATAAGTACGTCAATTATGTAAATATATAAATAATTTACATATAAAATGGCTTCAATCAAAATAATTACGCAACCACTAATTTGATAAACTTTTTGTATATTTTAAATACGAATATTCACAAAAATCTCTAAATAAATAAAGAATACATAACAACAAATTATGAGAATTATATATAATAAAAAATTATTCCTAGATTTCATCATCATTCACAGAGTTTCTGTCTTCCTTTTAAAGATTTTAATTGACAACCAAATTACTTTTGGTCCAACCACTTCTCCATTTGAAACTTTGTTGCCGTTACTAAGATTCTTTTTAATTACGCCGTAGCATCAAATTGCGAAGGTGGCGATGATGTTTTAGCGCAATGTGCCCCGAGGTGCCGTAATGTCGAGTTAGAGAGACACCTAACGATACTTACCAGAGAAATAACTTCTTAACTTAGGCTTTAATGGAACACAATTTGCAACTCAATGAACCGTAATGTCACCATTTGGCTATCGCAGATGACATCTATAACGCCATTCGATGTACAGGTCCCTTAGCGTAACTCAAAGTACGCTATCTACCTCTTACACAGTCATTAATTCTTCGCTTATCTAACAGCTTGTGTTTCAACATTCATATACAGATAAGTGGAAAAATTCAAAATATTAACCTAGTATGAATAGTTAGAGAAAGGTGTACCTGTTATAATACATTCAGAGTTTACTAATTTAATATTTTCTCTGATAGTACACCACCACAGTGACTCTTTTCTCTGATAGTACATCATCACAGTGACTCTTTTCTCTGATAGTACATCATCACAGTGACTCTTTTCTCTGATAGTACACCACCACAGTGACTCTTTTCTCTGATAGTACATCATCACAGTGACTCTTTTCTCTGATAGTACATCATCACAGTGACTCTTTTCTCTGATAGTACATCATCACAGTGACTCTTTTCTCTGATAGTACATCATCACAGTGACTCTTAATCTGATAGTACATCATCACAGTGACTCTCTTCTCTGATAGTACATCATCACAGTGACTCTTTTCTCTGATAGTACATCATCACAGTGCATACTCTTTTCTCTGATAGTACATCATCACGGTGACTCTTTTCTCTGATAGTACATCACCACAGTGACTCTTTTCTCTGATAGTACATCACCACAGTGACTCTTTTCTCTGATAGTACATCATCACAGTGACTCTTTTCTATGATAGTACATCACCACAGTGACTCTTTTCTCTGATAGTACATCATCACAGTGACTCTTTTCTCTGATAGTACATCATCACAGTGACTCTTTTCTCTGATAGTACATCATCACCGTGACTCTTTCTCTGATAGTGCATCATCACAGTGACTCTTTTCTCTGATAGTACATCATCAAAGTGACTCTTTTCTCTGATAGTACATCATCACAGTGACTCTTTTTTCTGATAGTACATCATCACAGTGACTCTTTTCTCTGATAGTACATCATCAAAGTGACTCTTTTCTCTGATAGTACATCATCACAGTGACTCTTTTTTCTGATAGTACATCATCACAGTGACTCTTTTCTCTGATAGTACATCATCACAGTGACTCTCTTCTCTGATAGTACATCATCACATTGACTCTTTTCTCTGATAGTACATCATCACAGTGACTCTTTCTCTGATAGTACATCATCACAGTGACTCTTTTCTCTGATAGTACATCATCACAGTGCAGACTCTTTTCTCTGATAGTACATCATCACAGTGACTCTTTTCTCTGATAGTACATCATCACAGTGACTCTTTTCTCTGATAGTACATCATCACAGTGACTCTTGTTCTGATAGTACATCATCACACTGACTCTCTTCTCTGATAGTACATCATCACATTGACTCTTTTCACTGATAGTACATCATCACAGTGACTCTTTCTCTG